>JAVCKT010035424.1:0-13666 GCA_032273925.1 Rhynchotus rufescens | reverse complement strand
GAGGATATAAGCAAAACAAAACAAAACACAGAAGCAGACATGGATGAATTTTCGTAAGAAAAACTACTGTCTATATAAACTACACAACAGCACGTTAATGTATCTATTTTTGTTAATCTAGTGCAATAGGGGTTTTTTTGCATTGTTATGCATTACTGTTTTATTTTCTAATTAAACATTACTTAATTAATGTTAATTAAATTCATACATTTCAGTTCTTAGGTAAATCAGCAATGATACATTTGTGTTAAAAATGGAAAGAAGACTTTCTCCATCCTGAAAAACAGGCTCTCAAAGCCAAAGAAACTTCTTGGTATGAACTGTAACGAGGGGACCTAGCCTCACATGTCTATTTGTCAGCTCAGTTCCTAACATGTTGAAAAAACATTGTGAAAAAAATAGTCAATATTGACTGGCGCCTGTATCGAGGCTGGACATTGAGGATGTGCACGTTTATAGTACTAAAGCAAGTTATGTTCCATCAGTCTTTCAAGAACAGATTCTCATCTTTTCAAAAAGCCTATAATATTAAATATCCGTATTTGATGTCTTCTTTTTTAATACTAGAATATAGACTTCACTACGAGCAATATATATGTTATTCTTAATAATATATCCAAGTTATTCTTAAGCACTGTCTTTGGACAGAGTGGAGGAAACATAAATTTGGACTGGCAACATCATTATATTAGATTATATAGAAATGTTGAGATTCTGTTTTGTACTTATTGGATTTTTTTTCTGCACTATATGTTTTTTTCATTACCAAAGAGCAGCCTGAGTAACCTGAATCAATGTGCTGCTCCCAGATCTAACAAGCCTGTGTGAGAATGAGCTGAAAAACCTTCTCTGTATTTCAGTCTTTCCATTTGTATAACACGATTAGTACACAATACCTATATCACTAGAGTTTTCTAACATTTAATTAGTTTTTTAAAATGTTTTGACATCTAGGGATGGAAGGAGCTCTCTATCTCTCTCGACAGAGAATGAAGTAATTTTCTTCCAAAGCAGCATATGCGGGAATTTATGCTTTTATGTTAAGAAAAGAACCACCCATTTATCAGAGATTGCCTGTCCAGAAACTTTAAGATGGTATCAATTAATGTGACTGCTTTCTAAAGTGCCACTCTTGCAGCACAATACCCTAGACTCTGTGAAACAATAGCTCTCCCTGCTTGAAATAAAAAATAGTTTTGTTTTTGCTCTATTGCTCATTGTGTCAGAATATTTTTTTTTCTGTGACAAGCTGCTTTTCTAGTTTTCTGGGCACAATGAGAAAACAACCTTTTAAATAGTGAATCAAAAACAATACATACAAGTTATGGATTAATGTTATTATTAGCACAATTTACAAGGCAAAATGAGACTGCAGAGAAAAATAAGAGAGATAAACAAATCATGTAAAAATTGTATCACCAAAGACAGTTCATGTACAATTGTTCTTGCAAACAAAGGCATTTACAGATAGAGGAACACAGTGATATTTAAATCATGAGCACCATTCTCTTAAACCCATGGAAGATCTATCTGAATTTTGCCTCATAACTCATGGCCAGTCCTCCATACTATTCAAAAAACTACATTTGTCTTTTGTGAGGCAGACAGAAGTCTAACAGCTAAGAGGAACAATAAGACCAATGCATCCTCATTCATTCCTACTTTACTGGAATAATCCATGAAAAAAAAAAAAGGATATGGTTACAGAAATTTGCTTCATACACAATAAGTAAACAGAATTTACACTGAGCAAGTGCAAACAATAGACAGAACAAGCATGTACTAGTTCTGGGTATTTGGATTTGGGACTGTAACTGTGAAACATCCCATATCCTGTACAAGGTGAGATTGAGACCAATCGTTCTATGAGATGTACACTGGCTGTTAGCAAACTGGGCAAGAGTTTGGTACAACAGCCAGTGAGAAATGATCCTTTCAATAGCTGAGCATACAACAGGGTGTGATCCTGACTTCTTAGCACACATTAACATCAAATTCCATGAGTTTTACCTAAGAGAGACCAGGAGTCAAGCCCTACAATAGTCTGATGACCACAATCTGAAAACAAAATTACCTGGCTACTTAAAACAAGACACAGGGAGGAAGGAGAAGCAAACTCAAAGCAGTTCCTGAGAAGGGAAATGACATGGCACATTGGTTATTCTGATGCTCTCTCTTCTGCCTATAGCAGCGTTTGGGTCTGCCCAAACTAGAACTTGGAAACCTTTAGGTGTCCCCAGCCAAGAAGGTCATGCAGAGAACCAAGCAAAGAATGAGAGCTGACCCACAGAGCCCCAAGTTGCTGGGCAGAGTAGCAGGCACAACCAGCTTCTGAAAATACAAGGACTATATTGACAAGCTACAGCCAGATATGTCTGGCAATGAGGAAGCTGAGCTACTTGCAAGAGATAAACCAGGTAGATTCTACAGTAAGGGGCCACCTGCTCCAACTCCATGCTCCATTTCCTGTCCATGGAGTCTTCAGAGCTCTGTGAAACTCAAAAAAAAAAAAATGCACTGAAAAAATCTGTGAAATAATAAGATCAGATCTCTCCAGCCAGGACAGAAAATACACTTTCCCTATACAAACTGTTTAGCACTGCCATAGAAACCCCATTATAGGTGTACTCAGAAATGTCTCAGAGCAGAGGTTAAGACCAGATTGTCTTGTGAGCTTCCTTTCAACCCTAGGATTCCTATGATTTTTACGAAATAGGTGACCAGAAAACCCTATTGTTGTCAAAAAACACCACCTGAATATTTGAGTACCTTGCAGGTGCAGATGCCAGTTTCTTCTTCACAACCACAGAGTCCTTCAGCATCATCACACATCTCCACTTTGGTTCCACTCAAGTCGCAATCGCAGGCAACACAATCCGGGTAGTCCCTGTAGCCTAATGCACATCTCGAACAGTCTTGTCCTCCAAATTCAGCCTTGCATGGGCACTGGCCAGTCACTGCATCACACTGAAGACTGGTTGAACCAATGCTGCTACAGTTGCAAGCCTTAGAGGAAAATGAATAATATTCAGAAATAGCAAGTATTTATAATCACTTTTGTTACACAGAAATGGATTGTTTGATTTCTACTAAAACAAAAAACTGAATTCCTAGTAGCAGTAGATTGAAAAAAAGTAAGTAGCTCTGTTCATTCCCAATTCTGGGTTTCAGAATCAAAGATGTTAAAGGAATCTCCAGGAAAACAAACAAAATAAAACCAAAAATACCTTCATCTAATTTATTATTTACTGAGGACAGCAACTTAATCAACATAATGTAACATAAATATTGGGCGAAATATTTTATCGAGTGAATAACTTTAAAAATGTAACAGGAAGGAAAAATGTTAATAGCGACACTCTTTTAAGATTTTAAGTAACACTAGTAAGGTCTAAGTCTTGCTCAAGCTTCATTTGTTACATGGCAAGGAACAAAAGGAGGGTCTCATTGCCGTAGAGGTGGGAAGCTCATCATGCACGAGGAGCTCAGCACCAGAGCAACCCTGTTTCCCAGCAGAGCACATCCTTATATGAAGCCGTTATTACGAATATGGGAAGTGGATGTTCGTAATTTGTCGTCCTTTTCTGAGGAAGAGCAGATCTAATATCTAGTCTTACTTCCACATCTGCAGCTACTTAAACAAGCCTGATGTTGTTGTGTGGTTATTTCTAAAAGTGCAGGTGGAAAAGCACGTTCCATCTGTCATGTCTCGCCTTCAGTCGTCTTTCCTCCTCATCTTTCTTTGAGATGAAAAGCAGTAGCTTGTAAAGCACTCTATCTAAAGGCTCACACAATCTACTAACATTGTCATTTACCCTGTAGCATTCTCCACATGTATTTGTTGCTCACCAGTAACACTCTTCGTATTAAGCAAACGTTTTACTTTAATAACTCACTATGTGTCTAATCCCATAATTTTGACCATATGGGTTTACGACTTTGGCTCCTGGGCACTTTAAAGATCGACAGTTCAATGTCAAGCCCTCTTTTATAGCATCATAAAACAGAAATTATTCGCATGTATCATCTCATATATGCGTTAAGCACAAATGAGCACTACAAGGCACAATTAGCCTTGTGCTGAAGCACTTGGCAAGATGAAGCAGGCTGCAAGCAGAGCATGACTGCAGTTCTGCTTAATCACAGCATCCAGCAAGGGGTGTCAAGCACTGACAAAGTTGCAAAAAAATATAATAACAAATCCTGCTAACACAGTCTACATTGCAAAGAGAGACCAGCTGCATGTCTGACATCATCTGCCATATGCATTCAGAGAGCATATAGGAGCTCTTCCAGGGTTTGCCAGGACACATTGCCCCAGATCTTAGCCTGCCACAGAGACCACTTAGCAAGGTGAGCCTCTGCTGGGCTGCTGCTTGCACATCGCAGCATTGCTTGCTGCCACAAGAAAGTAACTAAAATGCATCAACATAATTCCACATTAATTACTGTGAAACCGCAATCAAAAGAAAGGCTAACAACTTAGCAACAACGAGTAGCTGCAGTCTTAATTAAACTTGATCTCTGGCAAGAGCAGTGGAATCAGTCTATCAAAGGAAAACTCAAAAAATCTTTAGCCTCCTGCTACCACCTCCTACGCAGGAGAAATGCCCAGGGATCAGGTACATGGTATTTGCAGAACATTAGGTAAGGATGGCAGGAGCTGATAGCTGCCAAAACAGTGGTGTAAAGCTTGGCTGATAAGTAAATTGATATAAACCAGTAAGATGACAAACTTGGAAAGACGGTTTTAGAACTATTCTTTCTTTAAAATATTACAGAGAAGAAAAAAAAGCTCAATTTGGCTGATGCCTATACTATCAAGTACACATTTGTCAAGATGATTATATTTGTGGTTTTTCCATTGATATTAATCATCATAGTCATGTACGTCTGACACTTTTAAAAAATCTCAATATTTATAAATAAAGGCTGGCCCAGTGCCCAATCTGACAAGAATTTATAGTGTGCCTAAAAATGATTGCCTAAAATCATTGCTGTTCCTTGGAAGTGACCTCAGCTAGCATTTTACTTCACTCAGGAAACATGAGTTATCTTATACCATTATACTTTTAAATATTCAGGAAATAAGGTGTGCAATGACTTTCAGGATATGCTAGATTTCGTTTTTCATAAAACTACAGCATCATCACTGCTTGATTAACCCAGACACCAGGCTCCTTCCTGCTACTTGCTGCTGCAGATCTGTTCCTGCATCACTATTTAAGTAATGAGAGTTAGAAGATACACTTCAAAGTTTTAATACCATCTATGCACCCATGCAATAAACCTATGCACTCTAATCAGTATTTTGAAAGACAGCTTTCCCAGAAGATTCCTCCATAAATACTTTGCATTTCGCTATTTTATTTTACTTTAAATGTGAGCAACCAAGCTGTAACTTTGAAGCAAGGAAGAAAGATGGAGGTTCTCAAACCGAGAGGCCTATTTCAATATTGGCATTAGCATAATTCTTCGAACAGCTTTTCATCACAGTCTACCATACCTTGCAGCCAAGCTCAGGATAGAGTCCCCAGTGATTTTCTTCACAGAATTCACATTTTGGCCCCTGAGTGTGAGGGGGACAAATGCATTGACCAGAATCTGCATTACAGTTGTTTTGAGTATGAGCACAGTCACAAGCTGTAAGAGAAATGGGACCAAATATTGACTATGCTTTGCTATAGAGAACAAAAAAATCCAAGATTGACAAGAGCCTTCCTTTTCTTAATTACAACATATGTTTTATCCATTCCACCAGGAATATATTGCTGAGAAACCAGTGATGACCACAACGACTTTTCATTTTTTATTTGAAGTCCTGCTTGGCATAGACTGTTTTGTGTTTTTAAAGCAGTGCTTCATTTTCACTGGAGGATCAAAGCTAGGCAAAATTATTGAGGGGAATGGTAAATTTGTAGGAAAAAAAACACTATGGCAGGGAATACAAATCTTATCAAGGGTAATAATGTTCTGAAACAGATGATAAAAAGGTACCTAACCGCCTTTGCTTGGAGTAATCTCAGGTTTGGTTCCTAAATAAGTTCTGAAATACAATCCTGTCACATAATCTTACTGCATATTTCACATTACTGTTCTATTTGAGACTTCAAAATGTTTCTCTTTGGCATTCCTTTGGCTGTAACTTGCTGGTGTGCGCTCACTTCAGATTAACATTCTCCTTACAAAAAAATGTACATAGTAGGGTGCTGATGGGAAAATAGAGTCAATAAGATATCTTAGCAAAGTATAAAATACATTTGTAAGAGTAGAAAAAATAAGGTAGAAAATCTGTACTAGTTTCTAGATTTTTTTTAATTGGAGGAAATAAATTTATTTTCTCAGGAGGAGTGAAGGGTTTTGATAAAGAGAAACTAAGGAGCTATTTAGAAAGTAATAATTCTCTTAAGAAGTTCTTACGACTTGCTGTTTCACAGTCACCACCTTTCACGAGGAACTAAACAATAAGCAATCAAAAAATGCTTTGTTCCTGAGCTTTGTCAAAGCATTAGGAGATCATTCTCCACATTTTTCAGAGTATTTCCTGAAGCAAGTGACCTTTGCTGGAGTGTAACATAAAACAGACTGTTGAAAGGCAGACCCCGAAAGGATCACGGAGCAGCTTACGTGTGCAGCCCCCGTCCTGGAAGGTGTGGAAGCCGTGAGCGCAGCGGTCACACTTTGCTCCGGCCACTCCTGGTACACAGTGACACTGGCCCTCGTCACTGCAGTCCTTGGAGACTGAGCCAAGCTGCCTGCAGTTGCAGGGAAGGCAGCCAAGCCCAGTAAGCAGGCCGTAATAACCACTCTGTTGGGCAGGAAGTTGACATTTGAGCAATATTATTGTAACTCATTGAAAAAATATGAAGTACACTCTCATTTTCCGTTGGTTACTTTCCCTGGCATCTGACTTCCATGAATACTGATGGGCTTTACATGACTGTTGGAGTAACTTCTCCTCACCATTCCCAGCTATATATAGGTATGTATTTGGGTGGAAAACTGAACACCAACATGCTCATGGGTCCTCTAAATTTCTCCAAACAAGTCCCCTCTCCTCTGCACTGCCTTTCTCCACATCTGCTCTAGTCTGAGTGCATTATCCCTAATTATCTGAGTGCATTATCCCAGAATTGTATAGAGAAATCCAGGTAAGACCTTGGTGCACTAGTGCACAGTGCACAGTACTGGCGCACTAGTACTGCCTGTCTGTATTGGGAAGTGCTCACCTGACACATCCTAAATCATTCCTGTCTCTTCTGCAGCTGCACCACACTAGCAAGATAGAGGTTTCCTCGGAGCCCATAGCACGTTCAGGTCTTCCCCCTTCTCTTCATGCCTCACATCAGTGGAGAAGCTTTCTTATACTTCAGATTTATCACTTGGCATTCTGTACTGATGAAAATCATTCCCTTTCTTTTCCAAACTGTGACCTAACTATCAACCACAAATTTAATTTTTTGGGCTGAAGCCACAAGTGAAAATATCAAACAGACTGATCAAAAGCCTTTGGCTTTGTATGGAGTGATTAGGAGCTCAAAGTTCCAGAGAAATGTAGGGAGGGGGAAAAAAATCATATACTAAGCACTGAAGCACAGTTTTCCCTTTCCACCTCTTCACACTCATCTCAACATTTGCAGATAAAAAAGCAGACTAAGATACACAAAAATGCAAATGTAAAGAACAGCTAAACATTGCTTACCAAGCACTGATCGCATCGCTGTCCCATCACATTTGACTTGCACTGACAGAAGCCGGTCTCATGATGGCAAATGCTGGAAAGGGAACCATTCACCTGGCACTCACAGGCTGATGTTTAGGGGGAAAATAAAAGAACAAAGCAGAAGAATTCTATTACTATCCATTTGCATGCAAGGCTGCAAAATTTGCTATGCGTTTCACCTGTTTATATCCCACAGATGTGAACACACCACAAGGGTGACCACTTGGACCAAAAGAAAGAAAAACAACTTTAAAAAGATGCACTTGAATAGTTCACTTCTGGCTCTATATGTAGCATTCTGAAGTAGAAAACATCTGCAGCAGCTAAATGCAACTGAACAAGTCAGCAAGTGTGAGGAATATGAGAAGTTACATCCCATATAATACATTCCTTTCTCCCACTAACCCAGCCCTACAGTTTTCAATTTTACAGTTTTTATTTGTCACCTTACAACTCATACTAGAAAGTTAGTGATTTTCAAAAAGACATATATCTCCCTATTCATGTACGTGCACACCACACTTTTGCGTCCTTTAAAATATGAGTGTTAATAAAAGCAGCTTACCACGGCAGTTTTTCTCAACCAGTGCATCCCCATAGTACCCATCAGCACACCTCTCGCAGTGGTCACCGCCGGTGTTGCCCACACACTTCAGGCACCGTCCTGTGACACTGTCACAGTGACCATCCTCCTGAGGGTTGACATTGCCGTTGCACTGGCAGGGAACACACGGCTGTCCTGGCTCCATTGGATTCCCATAGTAACCATTAGCACATCTGCACAAGAGATTGAAAACTTTTAGCTGGAGTGAAGATGTATCTGATGCTCTCCAGACCCAAGACAGTATTTTCTAATCTTTTTTTTTTTTTTCCTAAAAAGGCACTGTATTAAAAGCAAAGGCAAAATGGAAGGAAAAAGTATATCCAAAATGTTCTGTACATGTGGCAGAAGCAATTCAAGGCAGGTAGGATGACGTATAGTGAGTCATAACAAGGACATTAATATTTTACACAGTGTACATACCTTTCACATTGAGACCCAGTATAGCCTGGAAGACATTTGTCACAGACAATTTCACCTCCTTCGCTCAGCAGGCAAGTAGGACTGAAACTATTAACAATTTTGGCAGTCAATATCAATACACACAATTATAGACTTCTATAAACATTCAATAGCTACCCTTCAAGTCTGTTCATCTTCGTTTATAACTATATAATTACTTTTCTTTCAAGATTAATATCAATACTTCAAGCATTACTGGTCAAAACAGAATAGTCACTTTTACAAACTCTTCTCAAGGTTTTGTCTTTTCAAAGAAAGGAAGATTAGAAAATTTCCTATAAATAGAGTTCTCTTTCTAGTAAACATGTCCAAACTCCATACCAGCTCCTCTTTCTCATATACCACACATCTGTTCTTTTGTTATTTCCTAAAATAGTATGAAAGAGAACTGTTATTTTGCTGCCAAGTTCAAGGGTAGGTCTATTACTTTCATCTTCAAGTAAAAATTGCTCCAGTTCACTCAGTCTCTCTTAGCTTAATCTATATTTCTTTTCTACCTGGCATAACAATGTTTCTATGAACCAGTCTCAGATGAAAAGGGGGGAGAAAAGTCCTTCACTTCATCCTTCAGATTTTGTAGCCCTTTTCTTCCTCCCACATTCTGATTTTGCTGAAGGGGCAAAAGCAGCGCGGCGCTTACTTGTTTGCAGCATCGCTCAGAGGACAGGCACAGGGCTGACAGTCCTCAGCAGTTCCTCGGGATGCACGTCCATAAAAACCTGGCAAACACTCATCACAGAAAGGGCCAGTCGTGTTGTGCTGGCAAGCCTGTGAGACACAGAAAAAAAGGCCTTTTCTTAGTTACTCTTGATGTTTTTTTCCAGCCCCTGCAGGAGTTTGCATGCAGTACAGCAGGAGGATTCAAGGACAGGGCGTGAAGGACAGAGAAGGACTTTGAAGATAATGGAGTTTACCTAGGTTATAACAACAATTTCTAATTATATCTCTCCAAAATTTTAGAAAGTATTTATATCAGGAAACAACCATATTACACATAAAACTGAGATTTTTATTAGCTAGTGTATACTGACAATTTTATTTTAGTTCTGATTACTCCTCACCTTAAATGGTAATTTAAAACAAATTCTTTAATAGAAAGTACTTTAAAGGAGCCCACTGAAATATATAAAGAATGAAAAGGAAGAGAAAATGTTCTTGCTTGAGCTCTCTAGCTTGAAACCTGCACACATTGTCTCCCACTACCAAAATGCTCTCCTAATTCCTAAAAAGGTGCTTAAAACTCAAACACTTTGAAGGATGACTTACAAAGCAAACACCATGAATATCACACTCAGTTGCATGCCCATTGCATTTGCAGGGTTGACAAATACCTCCAAAGAGTATTCCATCCACACGGTAGTACCCAGGGAGACAGGACTGAAAGGCAAGGGGGGAAAAACAGAAGCATTGCTAGAGTACGTTAAAAGTACACGTCAAATTGCATTCACAGAGTCCCCTCTGACCACCCACAAAGCGAGTCATTCACATTCTGGTATTTGAAAGCTCTTTCAACTCCCTCAATGTCACTGCAACTCTTTTCTGGTGCTGGCTTTTTACTTGCACTGAGTAAAGAGGATAAGAGTTAATTCTGTGAAACTTTGGTTCAATCCTTCATTCTCCAAAGGCACACAACATAAGTTTTGTGCAGTTCAATATGTGAAGTTATTACAGGGCAATAAAACACAGATGTTGCCTAGCTCCTCTGCAGAACCACTAATGGCACAACTATGGCACAAAGCTCACACCGAAATCATGTGCCAAAATAATTCCTGCTATTCTGCAGAAGGTGCTCTAACTCCATCATCTTCTGTTCACAGATACACGAGACACCACCTTGAATAACAAGATCAGTTTGCAGGATCCCCCAAGAGTAGCATTCCTCCCTGTTGAAGTCCTTTATTACTTCCAGAAGCCCAATAATACAAAACAGAAATAAGTTGTGGATTCAGATCCAGGAAGAATGCTATTAATAGGCAAGGTAAGCTTAAAAGAGTCTAGCAGAGCTTTTACAGCTGCTCCCTCTGCAATGCTGATGTTCTGAAGTGCATGATCGCCTTTTAGTGCCACCAAACTGTTTTCAAGAATTAAGTGTAAAATCCCGTTAAGTGTACCTAGAAGAAAATATCTAAAGCATTGTGTGCAATACAGTATACAACATTTCACCACACGAAATATATTTTATGGCCATGCACTTAAAGGCTGCTTGGCTTTGACAGATATTCAGAAGACACTAAGGAGATCATTTTGCACACACACGGCACAAGGAGCCGTTACCTCACAGGAGATTCCTGTGTAGCCTTGGGGGCATTCACAGAATTCCACATCTGGGGCTGAGGAGAGGTCTATGACATTGGCGCTCGCGGTGTCCAGGGTTACAGAGTCCAGCCTAGGATCAAACACAAGGACAGCACACCATTTTTCTCCCCCAAGCTCATTTTTATGCTGGATAATTTGCTTCTAGGAGAGTAACACTGCTCTCTGGTGGCAACAACTGAGGAACAGAAGCAAATCTCAGCTGTGGAAGAATATGGTCATAGTGTTATCACTGTGCTTCTGAACTGGAAGATCACTGTGCTTCTGAACTGGAAGAAGACTTGTCCTCACCCTGTTATCATCATGAGTACTCCCACTGACCCTGTGACTTCTGCTGTGGAGAAGTTTAACCAAAAACATCCCTCTCTGTCATGATCTCAGAGGTGAAGCAGAGAGGCAACCAGTACAGAGATAAAATAGCTTTACTGGACCACGTCTAACGCAAACACATATTACAGACGGGTACACAGAAGCAGAACCAGGCCTTGCTAGTAGGTGCACACGAGAACAGCAATGAAGTCTTATTCCTGTGGACTTAAATAACAAGACAGAGATCTGTACGGATTGGTACAAATATTGCTAATTCTGCTCTGAGACTAAGCTGTTACCAGTTAACTCATTCCAGTCAAGTATTCCTATGAAGTGTTTCCTTAGAGGACAGCCTCAGTAACATCACCAAAGAGACATTAAAAGAAAATACTGTCAATGTCTTTACCACCAGGTTTTCAATAGCCAGTGATGGATTAACTTGCCACCCACTAAAACAAGCATACTATAGAGAGTTCAGCTGATATTTCCCTCTGACAAAGCTGTCATTGTAATGAGACTTGCAGCCAGTATTCCTTTAAAGTGGAAAACAATGAGTCCGCTATCAGACATCTTTAAAGCAGTGAAATGCATTTTTCCACACATTCCACTTGGAATTTTGGGTACAAGACTAGTCTTGAGAAAATGCAATCCAGCATGTTGTGTTTTACCTTTTTTGTTTGTTTCCTGAAAATTATTAACTTGAAACTTATATTGTCACTGAGTGGCATTTCCTATCCCCAAAACAATATAAATATTTGGATTAATTTGAACAGTTTCTCTCTCTCACCTGTATACAGCTTTTTTGGCAATATTGTAGTTGGCTCTGATCAAAAGATGTGTTACATTTACTAAAACAGTCATCAACCTTTCCCGATCTACAGCTTTTTTTGTATTGAAGTCTATGAAATTCTCCGATACAAGCCTCACAGCATTGGAATACTCCTCATATGGCTGCAAGGACAAGCCTGCTGCTCTTGTACTCAAAATCTGCCCATTGCCCTGAAATTGAAAGACAGAGAAAACATTTTCTGTATTTGTATGCAGACTTTATTTAGCAATTATATTTACTGTCACTGATCCCATATAAGTAATTATCCTATATGCACACTGTGGAACTTTCTACTCCCAAAATCAATAAGAATGATTATGAACATTTCTGCTTTTAAATTTCATATTAAGTATGCAATGACTATGACCTACATCATGTTTGACCTAACATATTGCCTTGACCAGAGACTTGGAGAAATGATACACATCCAGACTACAAAGGAAGAGGCAACAAATTGGATTTCTTACACTAGAAAAAGAATAAATAAAAAGGCTGCACTTTCCATGGCTTTAGGAATACAAAAACCCCATTCTCTCTAAGCTTGAAGACTTCAGAAAAACTTGATTTTCTTCTGAATAAAGAATTAAGTTATATTTTAAAAATCAAGCTCTTCCACAAAACAGGATTGCCACCTATGACTATTAGGTAGTCTATTAGGTAGACTATTACAGGATTGCTTACCTATTACTATTCTATTGCTACCTCTTACTATTACAAAACATGCTTTTTGGAGGGGCCTGGATTTCTTAAAAGGAAAGATTTTTTTAACTGCAACATAAATCATCAAAGAAAAATAAGCAAACTACAAGAATATGAATATGCTTCATAAACATAAATCATTCCGTTGTAGCTTCTTTTAAAAATAGTGTTTTGGTCATTTAGTAATTACCATCTCAGCTATTTCACAAAGGTTAATTTGTGGATATTTATTATATAAGCTTAGCATTGCATACCTATAATTTCAGAGAAATGTATCAGAAAACCAGAGAGTTGAATAATAAGAAAATGCTGGTAGTGACTTATAGGATGGGATTTAAACTTGATTTAAACTTGATAAAGATATTAATACAGAAAAAAATCTTTTTCTTTTCCATTTTAGCTTATTAGATTCCCAGTGTTGCAAGAATAGTATTCAAGTGCAAAAAACAAAAACAAAATCCCCACCTGAATGATGACATCCACGCTAGATACTATATCGCTGTCCACACTCTCCATTGGAATATCGTAAGACACTGTATATTTCAAATCTCCACCAAAAGCTGTCAGCTGAAATTACAAAAACAAAAGCCTTAACAGGGAAGCAACCCAAGCTCAGTGCAAAGAAAGACACAGGGGTCTTCAAAACCCGCCTAGATGCCACCCTGTGCCACATGCTCTGGGTGTGCCTGCTGGAGCAGGAAGGTTGGACTAGACGATCTCTAGAGGTCCC
>JAVCKT010035421.1:0-10570 GCA_032273925.1 Rhynchotus rufescens | reverse complement strand
AAGAAAGAAATAAAGAAAGAAAGAAAGAAAGAAAGAAAGAAAGAAAGAAAGAAAGAAAGAAAGAAAGAAAGAAAGAAGTTCTCATTTCAAAAACAAATCAAAAAGACAGGTATATTTTCTTATAGTAGCTTGTAGAAGAGGAGGATTGTGGCAGCGTAATGACTAACTTGCTATAACCACCCTTTTAATTTCTCTTTTATACATACTGTAAATAGTAGCACTCAGTTGAAAAGGAGCAATATTTTCCTTTTCATACATTATTCCTTCAGCTCATAATGCTACATGTTGCTCAGCATTAGAAAACTGTTTATGCAGATTGTTTGGGGCAGGGCTTCCTTACACAAATACCTCCTTAAATTTAACAGCCAGAAGAACAACATGGTTATATTAGTGAGAAAAGGACCTCGATGTGCACAGTATATAGAAAACACAATCTGCTTTGCTATCTGTCTGATGCTGTGTCAGGATACGCCGAATTGAAATGTTGAACTTGAAATGTTGCAGGTTGAGCAAACACTGACTTCCCTGAGTGGAATGAGGAAAATAAGCAGTCATCTCTATGTGCCATTTTTTGTCCTAAGCATATCCCAGAATATTTAGCACTGGTAATTCAAGGATCTTACCATGAAAAAAAAACCCTAAAAAAGAAAAAAAGTTTTTTCATATTAAATATTTTGATATTATGATACGGTAAAGGCAAATATTGTTATTTCTGCTGGCTGCTTAACATTAAGGTGAAGAAATACGATTTGACAACAGTTGCAATGGCAAATCTTATAGGAAGAGCTAATAAACAGCTAATCTCTCCTTCCTCCTAGTCAACTTGAACACTTTCTGGTTTTGAAACCAATGTTAAAAACCTCAAAAAACACAAAAATGCAAAACTGACTAGAGAGAATAACAAATCAATATAAAATTTTGTTAGTTAAAGCTATTAGCTGTGCTTCAAGTGGGCTGATGCCTTCTGGCATGCTTTTCTGGCATTTCTCAGAATTTTGGACAAACATCTCCACATCACCTTTTCAGCTGAACACCAAATAAGGAATATATGCAGGAATTAAACACAAACGCCCCCACAAATAGAGTACAATTCATTATAGCTTTGGCTAACTCGGTAGAAATAACATTTTCATGCATTTTTCTTCTGTTTACCATCACTGTTAGCCTTACTTTTGCAAGTGAAATATCAATTGCCTTTGATGCTACTTGAAACATGTACAGGGTGGAAAGGTCCGGGATCTTACTAACTTCTGCAGTTGTCGCTTCATCCTCAACATCAACTGAAAGAAAAGAAATTCCATATAGTGTGTTGGATGAAAAAATGTTGCCCCTGCATCTTTCAAATAGTCCCAGTGCCAGGAGTTTATCAAAATGACAATCAGCACTTTCTTACACTGAATTTTTGTAAAAGACAAAGCAGTTTTAGACATAGAAGAAACATAATGAGTCGTTCTACGTTTGGGTAATAACTTCTAATAACTTCTTTCCACAGTATTACCCAAGAAGTTAACTTAAGAACTTAGCTAGTGCAACTATTCTAAAGCAACTTAAGATTTACAGAAGTGACTCATACAAATTCCTTTGCCGCTACTACAAAGAACATCATGGCAAAAGCAAAACTTTATATAGCTTACCTAGTTCTAATACATCTTTCATCGTCTCTTCTTTGTTGCAACTGGATGCTGGAAACTTTCTGCATTAACATTAAATGAAGAATGAATGACCAAATGTATACTTTTAATGAGAAAATACTTTTAATTTAAAAAAAAAAAGAATAAATTAAAGGTATATTATATAATTTATATATACACTAAACATATGGAAATAGAGAAAGAGATGGTGAGACATATATATAATGACATATGCAAAGGCTTTTACCCTTAGTTCTTAAAATGCTCTATACAAAAGAGGATTTTCAGATTTTGTTTAGAGAGACAAATGATGTCAGAATAAAATTTATTTCACTGTAATAAAGCTGATCTTCAGAATTCAACAGCAAAAGCAACCAGAACAGAACAACAGAACATAGTGCAACTGGTGCAGAATTTCAAGCCTCTGACAGAGGACAATAGAAATATTGTCCTAAATTTCAAGTGAGGATATTTATGTACACGTGCCTGTCTATGAGCTCAAAAGATCGGGACATAAATTGAAATTTACATCCCTCTTGGGACCAGGATGAGCTTTTATGGGGACAGGATGAGGTTCCAGTCAGTCACTGAACTACTTTATAAACAACCAAGTAATACAAGTGAGAATAAGTGTTAGACTGGCTTCCTGCACTACAGTAATTGTTGCATCAGCTAATAGGTGGCTGTTGTTCAGGCATGAATTATTTAACTGTATATTAATAATTGGCAAATTAGAAATTCTTGTTACAAATAAATATAACACCTAAAAAAGATTAAATATTTAAAGTTGGCCATGAAGCCAAAACCTAAATAAAAAGATTTTGTTTTGATTTGATTTGATTTTTTTAATGTTTTTGTTCTTCCTGCTGAATTTGTATCAAAATGAGTTCAGAACCTAAGTTTCAAATGACTCTGAAAAAAAAATGTTCCTTTTATTTTTTTTCAAAAGGGCAATACTGCATCATTGGCTACCGCTTGGGAAAAGACAGTGCACTGAGTGTCCCTTCAAAAATAGTGTGGAATAATTTCCTCAGCAACATTCTTTGTACGCGTGATATTATTTTAGCAACAATTGCTGTCATATCACATACTTTCCATTAACTTAATTTCCTTTTTCAGTGTGTGAAAGATGAATAAAAACAGAACTCACACATATCATACGCAGGCCCTTTCTTGTTTGAAAGTATTTTGGCACCTATCTCACTGTCTTTGATGCTATAAAGAAAAGAAACCCTCTTGATTTTCCTTATTAAAACGTTAGAGGACTTATGCAATCAATTACAAATGGTCACAGTTCAGATGACAGAATGGAAAAGAATCCTCCATATTACTGGGGACTCAAAAATTTGTAAGATGCTAAAAGTAGATTAGTTGAAATAAAGAGGACCAAGAATGATTTTGTACAGTGGCAGCATTTAGATCTTGCTGAATCTAACAGTAACTTTTATTATGATAAATATTTTAATATAGTTGACTGTGGTATTTTTAAAAGCTCTTCAGACTTCCCCTTGTTTTTTGCTAATACTGAATTTCAGCTGAGGTTTCTTTTGGTTCATTCTTTGCTAGTATTTTCATCTCTACTGGTGCCAGTGACATTAAATTTGCCCATAAACTTCAGCCAAGTGCTGATGTCACTGAACTACAGTTAGACACAACCGTAATCTACATTTTTGTTTTGTCTGAGATTGCAAACTATTGTCTCTTGTTTCCTAGAGAATAATGTGTTTCCTCCTAGGTCAACCCATTTGGATGGAGTATTAGAAAAACAAGGCTCTTAACACTTGGAGCACAACACCACAGGTTACAGTTAAACCTGTATTTCAATAGAAAAAGAAGTGAAGTACTGTATAACTATCCTTTTGTATCAGGAACAGTGTTTCCAGTAAAACACTGTTATCTTCACAGTCTGTAAAACTATTCCAGAAAGTTTTGGGTGTCTCATGGGTCCTGTGACATATTTGATAATTTTGTCTTAGATCTTAAGGTCTTAGATACCTTTGTGTTTCCAACTGCACCACATGCCTATCTTTCCTACATTAAATTCCAGATTCATTCCTGGAACACTTCTCCCCCGTTGTCTTTCATCTGAAAACAACTGAAGATGCAAAATAAAGCCAACTTAGGTACACTTCAAATCTAGCACACTAGTGTTACTTGTTATACCACTAAGGCTTTCTGGAAAACCTGAAAGGTTCTGGTTCTACACCCATTACTGGAAGCACCAAACCTAGGATGCAACTGTTTTGAATTCTCGAATCACAGGGAAATTCCCATCAAGTTAAGGAAAGCACTGACAACAGAGATTGATGTAGGGTGTTTTCTAGTTAAGTGTTAAGAGTATTTTTGCAGGTGGAATTTTTTCACAAGTTCCCTCCTTAAGGTTTCTCAAAACACAGTCAGGGCTTTTATTGCAATTTCCATTTCAGCAGATGGTTGCTGTTCCAGGAAAAATTATTGTAGAACCACACAGTTACAACACTTAGGAAGAGGGAAGTCATCTGTCACGTCAGAAAAACGGGACAGGAAGAAAATAAGCTTCATTATAAACATACTATAGAGTACTTTCTCTAAATATTTGAACATTCACATCTGATCTAAATGCATAGCAAAACAAACGAAAAAAAAACACACAAAAAACATAATTTACACAGAATAACTGAACTTACAGGGACAGTTCCTCTCTCCACACAATCATGCACATACATTCCACTATTTCCTATTTATACTACCATAAATAAGAGGCCAAATAAACAAAGAGACTTATAAAACAAACTTTAGTCATCAGTGATTTTGAAGATGTAGTATTAGAAAAGCTTATTTTCACTGGCAGACTAAAAAATGCTTTTCCACTGTATGTATATATTCTTTCATATAATAATAATAATCATATGAACATGAATATGAATATAATAATGGTATCTTTCTTTGGGAGAAACTATAAGAAGAAAGAAATAAAATAAACTGTAAAAATGCAAAAAGAAGGATCAAAATCAATACTGGACAATATAATTTTATGGACTTCTTACTAAGATTTAATAAAACCCTGCCATGACTGCAGGTTTGGCTGACTAAGCTAACCAAGCTGATGTTCTTGATTTCTCCAAACTGCCTCTAGAGTCAAGCACTGTGTCTGATCCTAATGGTACAGTAGCAACAAAAAGTGTTTCATACACAGATGAGTCACTGATAGATTTAAAAAGAGGAAAGGAAAAACTGTCATCGAAAGGGCCATTTCTAACAGTCTGCGTATGCATCTGCTTTTGTCCTGGTGAATTTTAATGACTGTTGTGACAATTCAGATTAAAACTACCTCTTGCTGGGGAAGTTTGCATGTATGAAGAAAAAAGAAAAAAGGGCAATAGTGATGGGTGAGGCTAGATGATGGTTTGAAACTTCACTCGAAAGGAATGCATGATAAACAATGAATGCATATTTATCTATAGCTATAAAAAGAGACCTTTTTAAAGAAATGTGTAGTTCAGTGCTACACCATGCTCCTTCAAAGACTGCTCAGTGGAACAAGCCATGCTGGAATTTTCAGGGGGCTTAATACTACTCATGTGAACTGACCATTACATCCATCAATTCAAGCATTTACCAGCAAAATAGCCATCCATCAGAAAAATAAGTCAGGTAGCTAGAATTCTATTAAATAAAGATGTTTCCAAAACACCATCCACTGATGGATCCAAGACCCTATTTGGATCAGTAAAACAGGTTCCCAGCCTTCAACGCTGAGTTAATTCACATAAGTGGAGACCAACAAGGCCCTCTGTTTTGCTTGTCTTGTACAATGCCTACTTTGACAGGTTTTTGCCTTTGACTTAAAGAAAAAATATTTCTAAGGATGTGAAAAGTTCCTGGCCTTACATTTCCTGTCAGATGCTTCAAGACTTTTAATTGTCTAAAACAATCTAACCTGACAGTTTTTACTAAAATAAATTATATCCCTGAAAGTCAACATCAAACATTACATGTGAACAACATAAAAAATTACCCTGAACAATGGACTTGTTCTCTTAACTCCTTTTGTCATTTTAAAACAGATAACTGCCCATTGCTGGACACTGGTAATGCAGAGAGAACTTTTATGGCCTACTAATACAGAAATCTTAGTGGGATTAAGCCGTAGGGGAGATCCAGTCCTTGTCCTACATCCAAACATCTGTTCTTTCTTGTGCTGCTTCCTACTGTGTTGCCCCAGATGTTCCTACAAGGACACTCTCCAAGGAAATGTTGTGAAGCTCTGATCACAAACAGGATGGATGCTGGTCATTGAATCTGAGCTGGATTTTGAAGTCCTGTATGTTTGCAGGCACATTCTCAAGGCAAATTCTCAATTGACAGAACACATTTTAGGCAATGGGTTGGACCTTTCTAGTTTTCTGGTCTTTTGAAAAATAAATAAATAAACAAATTATACAGAAGCCATTTGCCACTTCCAGCAATTGCACAGTGCTTCTTCCTATGGAGTGCTGGAAAAATACTAAGAGGGCAAATGGCAGTACACTCAGATGTCATGTCAAAGGCTCTGATGCCATAAATCCATTGGCACAAAACAAGTGCCACAATAGTTTATGACTTTTATTTTGGGTTCTTTTTTCCGGTCCAAGGACTATGTTATGAAATGAGTTATGCAACTCCTTATAATTAAAGGTTTCCACTATTGAGTGATTTGGCAACTGAACTCTCTCTTTTTTTCTTTATTTTTTTTTTTCTTTATTTTTTGATATGGGCTGAGTAAATCCTCTGTCCCTGAAGGTAACCCCATCTTGTTGGACAGATATTCCTCTAATTACCTCTTGCAAGAGCCAAATAATGACTTATTCCCTAGCCGTGTGTTGAGCACGCTCCGGGGAGGTGGTGGTTAGTCTCTCCGGGAAGGTGCCGACTGCACTATTCTTGTTGTGCTTCCTGCCTACAAAGACAAACCGAAGCACTGACGAAAGCTTGGGATGACGCCACGGGCTCCTTCAAGTGGCTCCAGGACAACACCTGGGGCTGCGTTCAGATGACAAAGAGACGGAGATGGAAGGAAGCGCGTAGAGGTAATTTACTATCAGACAGCCCCAAATCGGCCTTCTTTCCAGGTCTTTTATCTGAAATGTTGCACTCTGACTAAACTCCGATTTCCTAGAAATGCCACTATTGCCCAATACATCCTCTTCCTCTTACAACGGGAAAAAAAATTAATGCATTCTTCAGACATTGCTCATACACACTGCGTGGCACGGAGCAGGCTGGCACACACTATAGAGATACTGAAATTACTTGGCATTTTCTGACTAATTTTAAACAAGGTTTGTATATCATGGCCATCTGACCCCAACCCTCATTTCACACATTGTGCTATCAGGATGAGGAGTATTTTCTGGCTCAATATCTCATGGAGCAGAACTTTACTACTTAGGTAAAGGCCATTTTTCATTTTGGGCAAAACAGTCTCATCTGACACACCAGTGAAATGGGTGAACAGTTCCTGTTTTAAACTGTTATTTACTCTAAGAAAGCTACTTTTACACCAAAATGTAAACACTTTTTCTCTTCTTATTTCAATTTCTAAGGTGCCTGTAGGAGCCCTTGTTGTTGCCCTTCATTTCCCTTACCACATCTACTTCAAGCGGGCTTTGGCTTTCTTAATCTCGTCCATGTATGCTCAACAGTGTCTCTGTATTTCTCCTGGGTCCTCTGAGCCTGCTTCCATTTCTTGTACCTTCCTTCTCATGCTTGAGTTTTGTCAGGAGCCCCATGTTCATCCACATGGGTTTCCTCCTGCATTGCTTGACATTTTTCAAGTTTGGACAGACTGTTCTTGAGTTTTGAAGATGTCATCTGTAAAGACCAATGAGCTCTATGGACTCCTCTTCTTTCCAGAGTGGTATCTCTCAGGATTCTTCTTGGCAGATCCCTTAACAGACCAAAGTCCTGATGTCCAGGATTGTAATCCTGCTTTTTGTGCCTTGTTCTCTCCTTTCAGGATCCTGAACTCCATCATCTCATCTGCCAAGATGTGTCCTCAAAATTCACATCCCTAGCCAGTTCTTCCTTTTTTTTTTTTTTTTTTTTTTTTTTTTTTTTTAAGAATCAGACCCAACAGAATGGCTCCTCATCATCTCCTTGATCACTTGTATCAGGAAGTTATAATGACTGACACCCAAAAAAACTCTGTGTGTATCCTGCTGTGTGGTTTTATGCACAGCATAAGCAACTGCGTGAGAAGTGTACAGACAGCTTTAGGAAATTAAGCTTGTGCAACTGACTCAGACAGGCAATAAGATGATTTATCCACGTAAATAAAGTATGAAATTTGATCCTTTAAAGGATCATAACACTTTCAAAATATTATTTTAAACATCTCAGATATCTAAAAGAATACAAAGATTTTTTTTTTTAATAAACAATCATCATCTTGATATTCTATAGGACCTTTTTAAAGAAGATTGATTTTTTTAATTTTCAATAAAAGTGACTTTATAGGATCTTTCTATTGTAATATATGAAAGGGAAAAGCCAGGAGTATTACTGCCCTTGGGAAAGAATTTTAAGCAACAGAATACAATGAATTCACCTATATTAGTCTCCATTCAAGATAGATACGACAAGCCAGACCAGAAATGCAGGACCACTAAGTAGAAGAGGTCTCTCTACCAAGAAATGGGAACACTTACTGCCTTACTTAAGATTAGAATGTTTTCATAACTATGCTGGCCTACACAGGGCATTTTGGAGAAAAATACATTAAACGTTGAGGGCAAATTTTGCAAGCAGTGTGCCTGAAACAAAGTAAGAGGGCATAAGCCTGTGATATGCTGCACTGGTAAATGTATGAATGTGCTTTTATAGTGTGGAGAATTATTGTCATGAGCTGTGGGTGACTATCTCTGCACTGTAGTAGTCAGGAGACACAGTGCTATGAAGTTATCACAGTCCTTAATTACATGGAAGAAATATAAAATAAATCAGTAATATCCTAACAGAAAAATACTAGTGAAATTCTAGAGCAAGAAAGATAAAAATATATGCACACAACAGTAACTTTGGAACAAAAAAATAAAAGTGCCTAAAGTAACATGAAAAATATCTAGAAATATTTTAATATAAGTGAATATGTAGCAAGGAAAAATCAATCACCAAAATAACTTTAGCTTTGGGCTAAAGCACAGAAAAATGTGGTGTGACTATAAGGTAAAAGATCCTAAAACTAAGGACTATTAGACACAGGAGTACATTCCCATAGGAGAGGTGTCACTTGAGTCATTTAAGGCTGCACAAAGTCCTGGAAAAAGTTTTACAGCAAATATATACATGTATATGTATACGCATGTATAGTGATGAATAATCTGCTGGAGAAATGAATGACCTTAGAAGCCCTTTGCATCTGTAGTTTATACAGTTCTATGAAATATGAGTAATGTTCCACTAAAGAGCTTCGTATCTATGGCAATTCGCTAACACTGCCCAATATGTGTTATAATGCAAAGCACTGCTAGAAAAGGGTTTATGACCAAAATGAGTAATATTTTTGGAACAACTAAGGAGTGCCCACCTAGGGCAAACTGAGCTGAGAGACTGTATTGTAAGGAAAGAATCTCTGCCTCTGGAATCATTGGCACTTGCTCTCTTAGGGATGGAGGTGAAAAGCATCAGAGATGCTTTTGGTTGGAAAAGGCATCTGAGGCCAACCCACACGCTCCCTAAACAGCCCCTACTGTCTGAAACTCCCATCTGCATTGGCAGACTTCTGAAGGGAAATCACTAGCTCACACTCAACTGGTAGCCAGGCCTGGCAGTAAGGTGAGGGAGGGGACGGCAGGAACATTTAGAAGAACAGGATAAATGACTGGGCAGTTATTTACAATAAAGGGATAGGTACAAAATCAATTAACTTCCTTATAACTAACCTGTATTATTGATCTCTGACTTCAGACAATAGGACCTACCACCATATCCTTTGGGTTGCTAATACAGGGAGGAAATTTTTGTTCCTATGCAAAAATATTTCCATCAGCCTTCCTCATAGTCATTCCCTTTTAATTTTTATGAAATTGCAGGACACTCTGAAAGTCCAGATGAGTCAAAATGTTGTGGTTCTCCTTAACTACTCACAAAGAAACTGCTGAAAAACCTGCCCATCTAACTCCAACTAAGGAGAGCTGCCACCCTGCACCCAGGCAGAATGCAGCTTGCCAGCTCAGACCTACTCACTCAGAAACGATTCAACTGAGAACTGCAGGATTTCCACATCATCACCAAATCTCACGTTGGCAGAATTAAGGGTCATTGAAAATTAAGAGGGCACTTCAACTTGGGAGGCTGCATGAGCAATAAGTGCAGTACGTCTCTCTAGCTGAGACAAAAGAAGTTTCTCAAATGCTATGAAGTGCTTTTACTGCTCTTTTCCCCAAGTTTGTTTGCTCAAGCTGTGAAAAGGGAGGAAGCTTTGACCTTCTAATACCACACAACCTTCCCAAGTAACTCATTATTCATTGTGAGTTTTCTCAAAAAAAGCAATACAATGATTTCCATCTCAAGTCAGGCAAAAACTTCAGCAGCTATTTCTTTTCTACAGGTCTCAGAGGTCACAAATTCCATTCCACTGTGTAGGCCCTTGCTCTTTATTCTGTGCACAGTGATATTTCCTTGCTATAAATGATTCAGCCTTAAGGAAAAGGCATTGGTGGGAACAGAGAATCCTTCCTCATTGCCATTCAAGACTCTCCAAGGTTAAAATGCTCAGGAAGGTCTTCAATAGTTTATTACTCTTGATGTAAATACACTCCTTCAACATCATCTCTCTGAAATTCTTGTAGAACTTGCAGTATTTTGAGACACAGAATCATAACTACAGATATGATAACTTTTTACTTGGAAATATTCTTTAGAGAATAATTATAAACAAGAGTATCAACATGACTAAATTGATAGATGGGGTTTCTAAT
>JAVCKT010035420.1:0-14161 GCA_032273925.1 Rhynchotus rufescens | reverse complement strand
AACTGTTCTTTTGGACGTAGTATTGCACTTTCCTCTTGTCTTCAAGGTTCAATCTTTTTTTCTCTGTCTCTTGTTTTGTATCAAACCTAGAGGACGAATTCAGGACTGCTTGACAAAAGAAGTCTATCACACAAATGGCTGAAAGCCTGAGGGGGTTGCTTGGCTGAGCTAGCTGGTGGGATGAAGAGTGAGCTACTTCCCATGTAAACAACCTAATTAAGGTTTAGTTATGTTAAGCCTCAAAAATCTGTTGTAAAATGACTGCATGTGAAATGAAATAGGAGGTTATATGGAAAGATTTGCTGCAACTGTTGTAATAGCAAAGACTATATCAGCCATGTCAATCTGAGAAAGTGCCTGGAGCATAAAAGCAGGAGGACTCAGTTCATATGTGTTTTGCCTTGCAGTGTATCAAATTACCATCACGACACAGGCTAATGTTAAGCAAGAATGCTTGTGTGCAGCACTGTAGCCTTCTGCTACATAGCTTTGCATTGCCTGCCTATTGGTATATCAATTTCAGTTAAAGAAACAACAGAAGACATCCTGCAGTCAGGAATACATTCCAGAAATGTTTTCATAAGCATTCTAATGCAATAAATACAGTATTATTATGTCCTCCAGTAAAGGAAAAATAAAAAGATTGGTCATCAGGCACTATGTTCACAGAAACACTCCAGAGACTCTATGACCTTAAAAAGAATCGAATGTAAATATATGTGCATGCCATTCACTCTTATGACCCATGCTTACAATTAATATTTGCCTTTGCAGTGTAAAACCCACTATTTCTATGAAGATGCCACTGCAAGGAGATTACTATATATTGAGAAATTTTAATAATGTCTATTATAGCCTCTACTGGATGAAAAAAATACGTAGTTTATGTATAAATTGTGTTCATGCTGTGTCCACGATAGACCAATATATCAGACAGTTCTGAAAGGTTTAAAAAGGACTTGCTTTTCTGAGTTCATAGATATGATAACTGCTTGAAATTTCTCTGTGCCCAGTTCAACTCAGAATAAATCAGGATTGAAATTATCTAGAGGCAGCTGAGGGCTTTCATAAAAAATTTGTAAGAGAATTTACTTTGTTATGGGCAGACATCCCTGGAGGCTGAAGCTTTTCATTTATCTACTGAATAGATTTAATTCCGATACTAGGAGTGCAAACTTCTCCACACCATCATTACTGGTATGCCCAAACCTGTGATGAAAGTAAAGCAGGATCTCTATACTTCTAAACCTGAAGTTATTTAATGGAAGCCACTGTTAATGTCACTTGTGGCAACAGTTTTGTAGCTGGTCTGAAATAGGACTAGTGTCTAACTTTCCCATAATCTGTGAGCCAGCATTGAAAATACTAATGGTTATCATTCTAAATTGTCCTAAAATTTGAACTACTCCTCCAAAGAAAATCCACTCTTTTCCCCACTAAGCTATATAGATCAACCACCAATTATACCTCATGCAATTTGGACAAATTGGAAATTCAGAAGCATGGCTACTTCCTTACTGCTGCTCTGTGTGCTTGATACAGTGGTAATTCTAATCATGACACAACTCAAGACTTGGATGATGGTGACATACGGTAAATTTTCATTTGTTGGCCATATTTAGTATACATAAAATGCATATATAGTATTTTATAGATATAGATATAGATTTTATAGATATAGAGTATTTTATGTCATAATTTTATTGTGAAAAGCCCTTTTAAAATCATTTCCATGATTCCAATTATAATTTTAAAAGAAAGACTTACTTAAGAGAGGTTTTCTAAAGAAAAACTCTCCAGCCCTCCACCGAAAGGAGGAAATCTTGCTGATTTCTTTATCTCTGGTAATTTATAATTTGTTAGATTTCCTGAGCACTTTTAATTGTTTTAAAGCATGGAATTTCTAACAGAGATCTCTTAACTCCTGTCCTAAGAGGACCATTTGGAGAAAAAGAAACAACAAATAAACAAAAAAACCCAACCAGATAGTCTCCATCTCTTTTCTTCTGTATATATGGTTCTCCGTTTTGTAGTGGCAAATTTACTACAAATAAGTTAAAGCAGTGCAACTAGGAAAAAAACAAAATGAACTAAAATAAAACACAGAGTACATGAGGTATTAACTGTTTCAGACCTAGGACTCATCGTACACTAATCCCTTGAGGATAGTTTATCCACTTCACAAAACCATCATAATGTTGTTCAAAACAGAAAATCTTTGCTTGGGAGAGAAGCACAAATCACACAAATGCAGGTCAGATGTATATTATATTCCATAATAGTGACAGAACTTAAACTGTATGCTCATCCTCACTAAGAGACACATACCATCCTTGAATGTACACCAAAAGAAATCCCATTAAATTCTGAGAGAGCTGGTAATCCAGCTGCAGGAGAAGCATATTTTCTCATGCTTTAATAAATTACTTATTTTCACGACCACCACTCATTATCTAGAAAAGAATATAACGCTTCCCAAGGAAACCTTTGCTATCTAAGAAGGCTTAAGTGAAAGGAATTTACTCCTAAGGATATTATTGGACTAAATTTGATTCCAAATCTTTAAGATGTATTTATTACAACCTTTCATACAGTGGTTGATTTAAGAATTTACAAAAAGAAAATGGTTTATAAAACCGTGCGATGCAGCAGAGACATAGTGGGGCAAGGAATTATTTCCATGAACTCTGATATATGGAACATATAAGCAGATATAAATGCAGATTATACACATACCTACAATAGTGACTTTCTATTTGTCAATATTGCTTTTGATTGGAAGCCTCTAATAATTTCAAGAGTATAATTTTATTATTAAAAGAAAAATAAAGAAATGTTACAATCTGAAAAAACAGGTAAAAAAAGATATTTGTTTAATGGTAACATACATTAAGGAAAACGCATGTATCTAGGACTAGGGATTGTACTGACTGAATTTCATCCCAGGCAGAGAATCAATAGACTATTAAAGTCTGTTCCAAGAACTTGAAAGGTATCAAGGAAGCACGTTGATATTTTGCTCATCCTCTGAAGAAAATAGAGTATAGCTCATTTAGGCTTGGCCTCCACTCATTTCAGTATAAGACAAAATTTATGCATAAGAATTGTCTTGGTGGAAAGCATGGACGTAATTATATTCTTTAATCATAGCTGATTTACGCTTAGCATCTCGCAGGCAGCGCTCCATGAGATGCGCTGAACCAGCCTTACAGTCATTCAGTCACAGTAGGGAATAAGGAGAACATTGGAAAAATGAGAATTACTGAATTTTCAGGTTAGCTTGGTAGTCTCTATGACTCATGTTTTCCCATTTGTAAATAGAGACAGTGCTGTTCATGTCCTTTGAAATCTATGGACCGAAAAGTGTGATATAACAGCCAGGTGCTCCACTAATTTAGTAGTGGTCCATTTATTCTTTCTCTTCATGTCAAAACACTAGTTGTTAGGAATTACATCTTTTTGCACATTAGTATGTAAAATGAGTTTTCAGATATTTTAATTAATCTTATTTTGGAATTCATTTTCTTTCTTTCTGATACAATACAGCATGAAAATTACATGTGACTGCAGAAGATTAACTAATTGTAAATAAAGCATTGCAAATGTTATTAAAAGAGATTGATAATACATGTTCCTAGAATGCCTTTTTATTTGGGTGGGTACAACAACAAAATAGAGCATTAAGATCACATGTAACAGTTAACAGTTCTTAAAAATACCCATTCAAAGGCAATGGCAGGCTCAGGAGTGCCTTCTGGGAAGCAAGGAACAGTGTAAGTCCAAGAAAGCAAGATGATTTAAATGTTTCTCTACAAGAAATATAATAAGCTATATTGAGCTAATAAATATAGCATAGGGTCAGGTCTTGACCCTCATGAAAGATATTTCGTCTGAGTGTGGCAAGGAGAATCAGCTTTCAGGCTTGTTTACCCAGGTACTTGAGGATTCTGTCAGCGAAGGAAAAGGATGCGCGGTCAGAGCCCTGCTGACCTCCAGCTCTAAAATTAGAGCATAATTAGAGCTGCCATAAATTGAGCCACAGATTTGGCCACCCGCCAAGAAACAGCAAAGCACAAGGGCTGTCCAACACTTCCACTTTTTGCAACTCTTAAGTGTCAGTACTTTGATGGAAATCTACTTCAGTTCCTAAATATTAATTTTTACTAGAGAAATTAAGAGAAGCTTCTATTGGACAACTGTCCAAAGACATTTCTAAGGGATGCGTGTCCCCTCATAGCTCTTGTCTTCCTAAGTAACTGGTCTAGAAAGGTTGCTTATGACAGCAGCCAAGGTGGAACTTATGAATAGCACTGTAAGTTTCAAATGTTGTTGCTTTTATTTACCCCTTCTGGGCAATGAATACTATTCTGAAAACATAATCTGTTATTTCTGACAGAGATATTTTTCTAAAGTTGCCCTAGGTAGTTTAGACCTAGTCAAAAATATGGGAATACTCGTGTATGTGTCTTTTGTTTTTGTTGTTGATGAAAATATCAATACAGAACAAGGCAATTTATCTGAGCCTTTCCTTGAACTAACTTTGAATTGACTTAGAAAGAGATAATGCTATTAACTTTCTACTCATGTTGATGAGGTAGATCCATGCTATACTAAGGGTCATTTTATAAAGGGTTACAAACTAAAAGATAAAATTAATGAAGGAGAAGATGTTACAAATAAGAGTCCCTTCTTATGGCATTCGTATGCTACGAGTAACATATCCATTCATCAGCAGGCACAAAGACTTCTCTTGATGCTTTTTCTTAACTTCTTTTGAAGTAAAGCCAAGGAAGGAAAGTGAGTAAATACAAGCAGTAGGGACCTTATGTGGTTTTGGCTATATCTTGAATTATGTGTGAAAATCTATTTCAAGACCGTTTTTCAAGAAGTCTGTATTATGTGTTTTTCTTTTTTTTCTCCTGTGCATGTGTGTATTATCACATAAATACTTAATGATGAAAAAATGTGATTTGCAGAATTCACAGAACTAACATCTTCACTCATTTGTATAGTGTAAATAAGGCTGCAGATGACAGGACATCTTCTAATTTATTGATGTGATACTACTACTAGAAGAGCTTTTCCTCAGTTGACTCCAAACTTGTTAATCTCTTCCAGTCATGAAATAGGAGAACAGCTGTTAAGAAATGCTGGCATTTGAATGAGCTCTTCTACGCTTTGCTCCAAGTCAAATTCCCACTCCAACATAGTTCTGTTGCTGGTGTCACCATCACCTAGCACTGTTGGGCAAACACAATCTTTGTAGAAGTGTAAGACTGTAGAAAAGGCAAATTCCAAAGGCAAACTGATTTTCATTTCTTAGTGCCTCTGTTTATCAGCAAAGGAAGCCTAAGCATATATCCCTATCCTTTGAAGGGCTGTCTGTACTGCACTTTTTAATGGGATAGAGAAATCCCTCATAGCCACCAGAACTGTGTGGAGGAGGCCACAAGGGAGCACTAAGGTGGGCTGGAAGCAAGAGCTCGGTGTTGCAGTGATGCAGCATTTTTGGAAATATGTCAGGCCACTTGCAGAGTGCACATAACTATGCTGATGCAATTAAATTACTTCTAATTCTGGAATTGACCTGGTTCATGGCAAAACTCAGACTAACTCCACCTCGGATGCCTCAGGCTAACATCTTTCCATTGTGTCCCATTACAGATAGAGCAGCACAGACCTAGTGTAGGCATCCCCAGGAACCTGAGAGTTAAATATCTAATAATTACAAGTGTTATGTCACCAGAGCATTGCAGGAAGCTGCAAGTCAAGGGTCAAGCCATGAATAAATTATATAAAATTGTCATATACAAAAATAAAGCATGAAAACACCATTTGGGGGTAAACATATGCTATGAATAAGCCAAAGTGGCAAAAGCACAAACATACACTGCAGATTATGCGTTAAAGGAGAAAGTGACAAGGTTGAAATTATGGAGCATTAATAAATTCACAAACGATTATACCTACCTTTCTGCCACCGAAACACGCTCCTCACTGCACCCACTCCAAAGCATCCTAAACACCCTTGCAGACTGTGCCGGAATGGAACCCCTCTGCTGTAGACATAGCCTAGCCTCACGGTAAACGCTAAACATTCACTGTTTCTTGCACCTGCGACAAGTGTGACAGGTTTTCCCATGGTGCAGATCTGCATCGGAGGTTTCCAAGTATTTATTTGTTTTGTTCTGATTGACAGCATTTTTTTTCCTGCTTTTGTTTTGGTTTTAAATGAACAGATTTTCGGTATGGGTTTTGTCCTGTTTTCAGTTTTTGAAGCAGGAAAATCATTAGCAAATATTTCTCCTGTCAGTCTTGAGAGATATTAATGTTTAATTTTCCTGTTTTGAAATGTTAGAATTCATAGATGTCTTAATGAATCACAGATATTATCTTTATATTTTGAAAAAACATAGTAATTCATAATGTACATTCATGTACACGTGTGAATAAGCTTTATTTTCTAAGAGCAGTTTTAGCCTATTTTAGAGCCATTGTTTCATTTCAAATTACAAAAATTAGCAAGATTTTTAAAGATTTCAGATATAGGGATTCCTAGAGCAGATATCCTGTAGTAAAAAGTAAAAGAGGAGATTTGATTTGGTGTGAGGACCCATGCAATGGTTTGAAGACACTTCAGGTAACGACAACCCTCCTAGAGGCTCCTTGTGAGTAACAAGGAAAAAATGGCAGTGCAGTAAAACTCCTTTTTCAAAAAGTTTTGGAATTGTGACATAGCCACAACATTAATGCAGGGATTTTGATACGCTTCCTTGAGGCTGCTCGTATGGCCTATGGCTGTCTGCAGTAGGTCCCATTGCTGGAAAAGTCTTGCAGGGCAACGTCATGTGCAGGGTAAGCCCAGCTGACTGCCTTACAGAACCTCTTGCTCTCTGGTAGTGAATCTACCCGAAATCCAGCTCTTATTCTGTCATACAAAGCAACAGAAATATTGGCATTTAAAAATGAGTGGGTGAAAACAAATCTTGAAAATCCCAAACAGATTTGTTTATTTTACCCTCACCTTTAATCACAAATAGAATTATTCTTTGCTCACAAATACTGTAAATCTAAGCTTTTAGCTGAGCATTTAGTGGAACATCTACCCAGTAAGCTTTGCTTATGTTGCAGACAGCTACCCTGAGGAGTGATTTGAATTTAAATGTGATTCCCTTATTAGTTTCTGCTAACTGCAAATATCCCAGGCACTTAATTAAGTGGCTGAGTAATGTATGAATGCTCACTTCTGCTTGTCATGCAGAACAAAGTGATGTATTTAGATTCCATGCACAATATGAAATTTAATGACACAGGCAACAGTAATTTAGAAAACCTTTTGTTTTTTTATTGCCCTTGTTTTTGCTTAGGCAATCTCCTTTTTTGTGTGTTTGGCTGCTGCAATGTTATAGAAGTTTCTGTAAACACTGGCTGCTAGCTAAAGAATTTTCAGATTAAAATGTATTTTGTGTTGTGTGTTGCTAAATGCATAATATGTTGTTTACATCTTTTTTTTTTTCTCACAGTTTTTTTAGAAGGAATATACAAAAGCCAAAACTGACTTTGCTGAAATGTTCTTACTTGGTTTGGCATGGAATCTGGTGTTAGATTCAGTGAGTGCTTGAATGGACTAAATAGTGCACTGTACGAGGTTTTACAAATATAAATGAAAGAATAAACAAATAAAGCTTTTTCCTTTTTTTTTTTTTTCTTTTTTTTTTTTTTTCTGGAGCTGATGTTTCCTGAAAGCTCCAGTGACTTTCTGTAGTCCTCCTGATCTCTTTATAGATTTTATAGCCTATATTCAGTCATCAAACCTCTGCATTTCTTCCCTGCTGTTTAGTAGTTTGCATTTATATTTTTCCCCAGGGCATGACACTAGTTTTTCCCTATCCTGATTTTTTTTCCATTTGCCTTGGTATTTTCTTGTGCTTGCAGAATCCTCTGTAGACTCGTAATCTGAGCAAATGCGTGTGATTTTGTAAAAATCAGAGTAGCACATATGTACAATAATTTGGACAGCTGTTTGAGTTGTCAGATTTTCATGTTATTGTCATGTATAACTAAATGAATTCGTGTCCAACTGCTTTTGCTTCTTCAGTTCAAGCTCTAAAACTTGGCTATCCCTTTAATTAGAGCTCTAACCATCTCTCATGTCTATAAATTCTCATTTAAATTGCCAGAGTAGTTCCTCAAAAAATGTTCCGCTGTATTCTTGGCAAATTGCTATTCGAGAATAATGTCAGATTTGAAACAGCCTGTATTCCCAAGCGGTCTTTAAAAAATACATTTTTGCCAAAGAAATACCATCTAAATGGCATCATCCGACATTAAGTTCAGAGGTTAGAATGTTATCACTGTTTTTTTTTTCTTTTTCTTTCTAAAGACTGATATTTCCTACTATTATTTGTTTTACAGTATTTTGTAAACAATATGGGCTACCTGTTATATTTAAATTTCTACCTGCCTTGGTTAGTAGTATTGCCCAAAGGCAGCAGCATCCAAGCATCTCCTCTTACAAGCCTAAAACTATTTTTTTTTTCCCACTGCAGAGAGAGGACCTGTATACACGCAGTTTGGGAGCATATATGGTTTATCTCATTTGTCTTTAGCCTTTCTATAAATTAGGTATGCATTCTAAATTGGTCATATGAGCAGCACTCAGGTCAAGGGAGAATAAAAGTTCCAGTATATGATTCATCTCAGTAAATTTGACACATATTTCAGGATGGGAGGAATTGCCCTCTGAAACGGTCTCTCTCCCTCCACAGAGGCAGCTTGATTCACTAATTTAGACTAATACATTTTATACGAAGCTATTTTGGCATCACTTGTTTATCACTGATGCTACTAAATGCCTGAAGATAGTTAAAAATAAGTGAGGTACATTCTATCTTTCATGATAAATTGAGGTCAAAGAGGAGATGTGTAACCAAGGTAGTAGTTATATGTAGACCACTTGTCATTGGACTGTATCTTGTCAGACAGTTAGAAATAAATTGGCTGCCTTGGAGACTTTGCACTCCAACATAGCTGTCCTTAATCCTTGTCCATACACAAGGCTTTTGGTCTTTGACCTCAGAGAATTTCCTTCAGGTCAACATAGCTAATAGAGGAGTAATTTTCTTCCTCAATACGTTCTAAGCAATAGCTTAAGAATGCCTAAATAAAATAGTTAAATGAAGAGTGGAAGAACAGATTTCTTTTTGCATAGTATACAAGCAGCTACACAAAATGAATAACATCTATTAATTAAATAATATTAATTACATTTTATATATACATATATACATATACTCATCAGAAATGATGCGTTTGATGGGCTTTAGCGATTTTATTTTGGAGTTTGGTTTTTTTTTGCATTACTCAGCCTGCTCTAAACCTTGACATAATTTTGGAGAATACAAAAGTCATGATCTACTTGCTTCTTTCTAAACTCTCTTGCTCTCAGTGACTAAACATCCAGCCCACATTTCTGATTGTTGGTTTCCATCACAAATTTCTCATTTTTATTTTTTTGAAAATGAAACAACTATGAAGAATATATTGCTGCATAATTCCATCTAGTGAGAATGTCATATAATTATTTCCAGTTCTATTTACCTAAAGAATCCCAGTTCTTGTATATCTCATCTTTGCTACTTCTTTCTATGAGCTTGTGTGATCATTTCTTTACATATACTCATTCCCGCAGCCTACTGTTTAATAATAGAATCAAATAGAAGTGTTCCAACCTTCCTGTCCTTTCTCAATTGCAAGGAATTAAAGCAAGTAACACCAATTACTTTTCAAACTAGTAAAAAATTAAATCTGCATAAGAAAAATATAAGGGTATATTTGGATCATAAAACATGAATCACTTTCTTGATGGTACATTTCCCATAGAACTTGATTCCTTTGAACAGTGATATTATATCTGGAGTCAAAAGTTCCCTAATGGGTAGATTTCTTTCACAGCTGACCATGAAACTCCTAATACAGGAGACTCACTCAGCAAAAGAATTACAAAAATCAGGGTCTCAGAGGGTGCCTGACAAGTCTAAACTCAAGAATGGTCCATCTCAACATGCAGGAAATCAAGTAAGGACATGAGGAGGAGTTTCTGGAAAACCAGGAATTCCCAGCAAAACTCAAACATACAACAGAAGTGTGCAAGAAGTGGAAGCAGGAGGCATGTGAGTGGCCAGAGATCTACTTGAGCACCTCTAACTAGCACTGTGAGGCCTTGAACTATCACAGACAGCACTATGGTGGATCTTCAAAAGAGCCTGTTTTCTGCCAAAGTGGCACACTATTATAGCCCAATTTGGGCCCGATGAGCCCAAAATCTCACTACAGGTAGGAGATTTTGTTACTCTTACATTTACCTCTGCAATGTCTAATCCTAACAGGTTTTTCTGGACATTTTGTTACTCTCACATATAACTCTGCAATGTCTAATGATGGCAGATTTTTCAGGCCCTGCTCATTTAGTCACACTATATTCTGAAGTGGTACAATGAACAACTGCATTGAGCTAACTGACCCCAAATGAGCTATTTTAGTATTAAACCAGTATGTCAGCCTCATGCTCCAGAGGAGTTAATTTGTTCTGTTGGGAAGCACTGGGCCAGATGAAGCACTGTGCTAATAAGACTATCCTTTATCTAGGAGCTGATTTAGCATTTAAATCCAACTTGAAAACCTCTGCACTGGACCTCACTGTGCCTCTGGGTAAATCTCTTTGGACTGACTGCCTGGGAAGTGCTGATGGGAGAGAAAAACACCAAAGAATAGCCGTCCTTTTTCTATGCAGTCAACTGTTACGTACTGTAGGTGCTTTGATGGTTCAAACTTCTAAAATTACTTTGAGTTATTATACTATTGAATTCAGGTCATCCGCCAGGATATTCAACTGTAACATCATTCATAAATTCATTTCTCTGACTTCCATCCTGTATACTATTGGTGATTTTAATTGCTTTCTTACTTTCCTGCTGTAAAGCTAAAGGTCTCCTTGGTTAACTGGGAGAGGTAAACGCTATCTCAATTTGTTTTCCATGATTCAATTACTTGCAATTTTATTTTGTGAAAAGAGTGTAACACTGCCAATGCTACAGGAATAGCATTAGGAATAGCAGAGAGTGAGAGAGAGAGAAAAGACATCACTTGCACCATTATGCAGTTTTTCCCAGTCTTTGCGATTTAGAGTATGCCAAAATCAACTTTCATTACACTTGACTGTCACCAGTCAGGTTAGACAGAGCACACACTACTTAAAAGCACCACCTCATGACTATCCAAAACACAGACACGTAGAACACTCTGAATGTCTAGCATGTGTAGAATTAAGATGTTGAAATAATGATTAAATGTCTTTATTCATAAGGGTAGCCATCTCTGGAGTGGCATAATTCTAGAGTGAGGGTGGCAGTTTATGTGCTCCATAAGCTAGTGAGTATTTACTTGAACAGCATAACTATTCATTTAACTATTTATAGCCCTTACATACAGGAAACTTAATCATTATTAATATATTTTATAGCACTATAATAAATACAGTTATAATAAATTCTGCTATACATTAATTATAGATTACCATATGCTGTATAAATATGTATCTATATAATTTCTAAGAAAAACATAGAGGCACATACATATAATGCTTTATATGCATTATATTAGCAACTCTGAACTGAAATAGGTAGGAGTGGTGCCACAACACATAGCCTACTCACAAGCTGGGTTTTAACTGGCTTGAACAGCCATCTAAGGAAAGCTCTAGCTGGGGATAACATTATTTGAGCTGAGAAGGTTAACTAAGCATGTCAACATGTGTTATAGTCTCAACTGGAATTGCAATGTAAACATAACTTGAGTTGGTAGCAGGCAAACCTGTTTAATAGAAGCTGTCAGATAAAGCAATTTCTTCTGCAACTCACTTTTGATATAAGTTTTGACTCTTGAAACACTGAAATATTTCATTACAATCATGTGCAGTAGTTCTAATAGAAGAATAAGATAATATAAAATGTACCTGAAGATGTTTCAAGATCTCTTCTTGTAACGTGTTATATGATCCTGCAAAATGAATCAAAAAATTAGATTTGAAATTGTTTGAAAATAATTCTTCAAGTTAAAATCTGCAGGATATTTATGCTACATTTTTTTCACAATCGAGATATTGATCCAAGACCAATCCAGCATAAAGACATTACTAGGAAAAATTAAGTGTTTTCCAGTTGTGAAATTATCACAGAAAGTGGAAGCTTACACACAATTAGCCACAGATGCCTTTCCAAATGCATTTGGAAAATTTCACATATGAAAAATTTTGGGAGGATTTTGCCAATATTTTAAGAATCTAAGTTACACTTACTTTTCATAGAAAACTTAACCCAAACCTGATGGAGTAAACTCCAGACTAGTAGTGACTTCAATGGACTGTGGCTTGCATCTCCCATAAGAGAAAACTCCCCATACTCAACCACTACTCGTTCCCACAACGCCTGAACTAGCTCAGGGGCCTGGGTAGCTGTGCATTCCTCCTAGAGCTGTGCTCGTGTCAGAACACGCACGGAAGGATATATTCTAATGTTCTGAACTTGTGATCAGAGAAATCAAACCTACATATTAGAGCCACTGAGGAAACAAGTTTGCTTCCTGCTGCTGTAGTTATTCAGCAGGATTAGAAGAACTTGTAGAATTCAATGAGGGCTAATGGGCAACTTTTCCAAAGGGAACAGTTTTAGGATATATGTGTATTTTTACATATACAGTAAAGCTAGTCTGGTCCACCAGCATACCTGGGGGCAGGTGTAAAGTCCTCTTTAAAATTCTGCAGTTCAGCATCACTTGCTCCAGGAACTGAAAAGAATTAAAAAGAAATGTTCTGTTCATCTCATCTCTCACTCCCGTCCTTCATTTCCTCTTGTTTCTTTCTGCTGAAAACTTAATGGATTGGCTCTTTTAACTTTGAGGTAAGAATTATTTGCAATCGATAATGCCATTGCAAATGGAAGTGCAGTGATCTAGGAACAACAAATACTCTATTTTTTAGTTACGCTTTAGATGAATACATAAATATCAAATCCATTATGCTAGTGAATAAAACAGGTAAGTTAAAGTCTAAAGTAAAAGCAGCCAACTGTCTGCATATATATGCGCATAAAGCCATAGAAGCACTTAAGTATATGTGTCACTTTACTTACATTAGGAAACCCATATTAACTTGATTAAAATGGCTCATAGTGGCTTGCTGAGCCTAAAAATACCTTACGTTTCACTAAGGCTGTCTTGAAAGCTGAGGAAATTGTACTTTGTATCCTTTCTATACGCCAGGAGTATTCAATTTATATTTCTATGATACAGCAACTGGTGTAAATGTAATGCACGCATGCCTACATCCATGCACACGCACACACTTCTGGGAAAAGGATTCTCATGGGGTTGCAACATGGTAATACATTTAAGATATGTTTAATGTTGGGGACATTTCATCAAAATTTACAAGCCTAATTCCACTGAAAAGAACATCCAACATTCACTTTAGTAAGGTTGGTTACAATTTCCGTTCACTTTTTTCTGATAAATGAAAAGTAAGAAGATATTTCATTCCTGTTGTGAAGATAAGAATTGGGTGTTAAAAAGTTATATTGAAGTAGTTAGGTCACAGGTACAAAGTTTCTCATCATATGTGAAGCTTTCCAGTGATGCCAGTTCTGTCTTCTTCAGTTTGCAAAATTGCAAGCATATCTGGGTAATGCTATTCAAAAATCATAGAGAGAAGTAAAAAATATGTTCTGGAAGGTTGCTTTTGACTGCAGCATACACTGTCCAAGGTGTTTGATAAAGGCTCTGAGGACTCTGGAAAATGTATGTCAAATCTCATTTTCTAAAAGCGTGTATACATTTTGTGAACTTTATTAGCAATTTTAATCCAAAATCAAGTAGCCCTCATGTTTCAAACACTGGGTTTGGTCGGATGTCTCGGTGCAATGGAAAGACACTTCAAATGCCATTGATGTGTACTTTCCTGATGATGATGATGATGAAGCAGAAGAAGCAGAAGAAGCAGAAGAAGCAGAAGCAGAAGCAGAAGCAGAAGCAGAAGCAGAAGAAGAAGAAGAAGAAGAAGAAGAAGAAGAAGAAGAAGAAGAAGAAGAAGAAGAAGAAGAAGAAGAAG
>JAVCKT010035418.1:0-16164 GCA_032273925.1 Rhynchotus rufescens | reverse complement strand
CGGCGGAGCGACGGTCCGGGGCCGCGGCCGCGGCGGAGGTGAGAGCCGCTCCGCGCCGCGCCGCGCTGCCCGTGCCAGCCCCGGGAACAGGTTGTGGGCGCGGGTTGGGGGCCGGGGGATTCATTCGTGTGTTTGTGTGTGTGTGTGCCTGCGCACTTGCCCGCGGAAGCCCCTGGCTGCGCTTGGAGAGTGGGTGATGGAGATGCCGTGGGGGGATAAGGGAGGTCCCGTGGGGGTGTCACCTCGCTGATCGCTCGGGTCTGATGGTCCCTCTTTTTGTGTGCGGAGGTGAGAAAACTAACCCTGGCTCTTTTTTTCTGGGCTCTGCCGAACTGCTTTCCTTTAAATCAGCCCATTTCTTGGCATGCTATTGCACTTCTGCAGACCCCCCCGCCCCGTTTGGGTGGAGCGGTGTTGCAGGGCACCCGGGTAAATCAGGGCTGACAGGCAACTGGATGGGAATGTTCTGATAAACATTTTTTTTCATTGGTAGTGTCAGTTGGTTAAATCCCTGTGTTTTGTGGAAGTGTATCTTCCAACGCGGCAGGAGGCAGATTTCATGGTTTCCACCAGTCTTCCTCAGGTGGCTGCTGAGTGCCCCTCGCCCTGTGCTCTTTGCTTTATTTATTTATTTTTATTTTTAAAGTGGGGAATGAGGGTCTTGTGTGTATGGGTGTGCTGGCTCCGAAGAGTTTGGATCTCTGCTCTTAGTGTCCTGCTGGCCTCACAGGCTTCTTTTGGGTGTAAAATGCCTTTTTTTTTTTTTTTTCCCTCCCTGAGAAGATGCCAGCTTGAAAACTCCCATGTCAGTCCTGCAAAACAGAAGTGTTTTCTTTGGAGCAGTGTGGGGCTCCAGGTATGATCTCAGACCTGTGTCTGCTGACCGAGTTTGCTTTTAGGTAGAGTCTCAGGCAAATCTTGATTTTCCTATCTTCTTTCCCTCATTCTTTATAAGAGAGCGATCCCTGTAGAGTCTTGGCAAGACTGATCCAGCGGCAGCGCTGTAGTAGTAGCTTTCTGACAATACTGTAGATAGGACTTTGTGGGTGTAAAGCCATTCCCTTTTGCTTAAACTAGACTACTGTGTCTGTGTCTTAGAAGTGACCCAAGGAAATGTGTTTTTGTGTGTGTAAGTATGTGTTGGTATGTTCAAAGTGATAGGACAAGTTCTCCTGGCAGGACTGTTATCACAGAGCAATGGGGAAGCCAGGCAGACTGGGACTAGTTGGTAGACTGGAGCTCTGAACCGTCACTGTGATTTTGTGTTTTAGTAGCTCTTAGAAATCCCAGCTGTAAATCACATTACACGAAAAGGAAAGCTGGTCTTTGGCCTCAAAAGATGACATAGGAACAGCAAGCAATTTATAAATGGAAGGAACAGAGGGGAAATGCCTTGGCTAGTACTGCTCAGGATAGTCCAGGAAGAGAAGTTTCCTTGCTGAAATATATACTTTGTACTTTCTGATCCTGTTATAGTGCTTTTTTGATTGTGAATTGAATCTTAATTGTGGAATAGTAATTTTGAAAACAGTGGTAATGTTTTAATATGCAGAACATGTATTTAAAATGGAAGATTGATAAATGATGTAAATCTTCTGACTGGAGGGTATAGTATATTCATTTGAATAAATCTGCCAAGTGTATAGTTTTGAATAGTACAGTAGAAATTAATTAGACCTTGTTTTTTTTGAGATTTGTAGTACTTGTTGAGGCAACTGACCATCATGAAGTAGTGGTTTATTGTGTTACTCTGAAATTGCTCTTGCATTTTATTCTAGTTCAGTGTTACTTTAAGTAGTACCATTATTTCAAACCAGCATAATGAGATGAAAAGCACTTGGCATTCACTCCTGTAAAACACTTTAATGCTAAATTAAGATCTTTGTTTGAGGCTATCTATAAAATACTATGGTTATGTAGGATGTGATCCCAAGGAAAATACACATCTAGGGTAAAATCCTGTCTTCAAACATTTTTTTTCTCAGAAAATGACAGTCAAATTGACCGCTTTTGATCTTTTTTTTTCTTGAGGGAAGGGAAATGGTTCTTAACTTGGAGATGGGCCTGGGATCATGATCAATAGGTATGTGGCCATAGTAAATAAGGCACTTGAGTGAATGAGGTAGATTAGTCTTGAACAAGGGCTTCTTCGATCTGACCTGATTGTCTAAACTAACAGGTTATTTCAATGTTATTCATTTTGTTTCACAAGAAGATATGCTGAAATACACAGTTTGTAATGTATATATACACACACACAAATTAATTTTAGTTCAGTTGTGATGCACAACAGAATATATATTTCACATCTGAATCTTTTGTTGAAATGTTCATGAACTGACTTTTTTTTTTTGTCCAATTCTATACATAGCGACAAGCTAGAGAAAATCTCTGCCAAAAAAACAAAATAAACTGAAACAAACATCCACCCCTCCGATACTGTGGTCCAAAAACATTTTATAATAACCATTCGTACTATCTCAGGTTAAGACCGCACTTGGAACTTGTTATTCTTTTTCAGATCTATCAAAGATCTATCAAGGTCTACCAAACCTTACTTCTATATTTTCTATTTTTTTTTTCCATTTCATCTTTTGTCTGTTCTTAACTATTATTAAGATGACTGTAACTAATGAATATAGGAGAATGTTGTAATGCTACACAAAATAAGCCATAATTGAGGATGCAGTTGATAATGTCTGGGAATATCATGTTGTCACATATTGTCAACAGTAACAGTTGCTGGAGATGTTTGCCATTTTGTGGGCCAGCCGTGCTGGTTTAAGAATCTGCCTGTTGGAAATTAAATACATTTTTTTATGTATCTGAAAAAGAAAACAAATATTTCTTGGATCAGTAGAATGAAAAACTTTCCTGGCAAACTGCTAACTATATTCTTTGCACTTATATTTGTTAATTTTGCCCAAGGTGTTTCATGTACTGCCAAACCTAGCTGTTAATACATTTAGCTTCTTAGAGACATGTCACAGCAACCAAACAAACAGCAAGATGCCTATTTTGTGCAGTTCGCGTAGCCTTTTTATGAAGTAATTCCTAATACATAGCATTACTCATGCCTATGACTGTGCATGTTCCTAGCCACACTTACTATATATTATGAGTTTTGATTTTGTTGCTTTTCCTTCTCCCTATCTGTTTTTATTTTAAGCTGTAGTAAGGTATGCCTAATTTCTGAGTCTTTTGATGTGATGACTAATAAAATCTGTTGAGGGAACAATTTTTTCTTCCTTAAAATATTTGAGATCATGGAAGATCTGTAGTGTAACTTTGGAAATACAGCCCCTCTTGGGGGATTGTAAAAAATAAGGAGGTTAAAAGTTGTGCATTCAGTAGTACAATAGTACAGTAACCTGAAAAGTGCAACTGGATGAGAATCTTCATTGTAGCTATATCACATTTGTAGCTTGTATTCTTGGGATGTAGTTGACATCTTTGTGTTATTGCACTCTCTCTTCCCCCAAATTGTATCTTTGATGTGCCAAACCATTCTGAGAAAAGCTTTTGTTTGAGTAAAACCTTTTATTATTAATTATTATTATTATTATTATTAATGACAAAACACCAAGCCTGCTTTTAACGATAACATCTCTGGTATAAGTAAATGGCTGTAAGAAGAGCATGATTGAGCATGATCATTTCTCTTGTATATGACCAATACTGTGTGTTTCTGTTGTGTTCATTTCTGTGGTATTAAACAAAATAAGGATGTTAAAAGGCAGACTAAAAGAAAACTAAACAATTCCAACAATAAGGCATCAGAGGTCATGTATAGCTAGTTGTTTCCAATTAGATTAAAAATGGTTTATTTCTCTCTGGAATAAGTGTGTATATGTGGAGAAGGTATAAAATACTAATGTTAGTGCCCTCAAGAAAATGGAGTATGTGCTTGTAAGCAGTGTGAGCATGACTCTCAGACCTATGTTGATTCAGAGATACACATAGTGTTGTCAACAGCTATTTTTTTCTGATACTTTTTCTTAGAAGCTGCTTTGATCTAAGATATTGTGTGAGAGAGTAAGTTTTGAGGAAAAGTGTAAATTTTTCCAAAAGGCAGAGTGTCTTTAAACAGTTTAAAGGTACTCAGTTTTGAGCATACCCTTTTGGTCACTTTAAGCTTTATTTTTACCTCTGAGAAAATGGCTAGGTGCCCATGGTATGGCTGGCACATGGATAGGTTTGGCAATGAGGCATTGCTGTTCAAAGGTTTATCTAAAAGCGTTTGGACTGTGGTATTTTGGTCATAGCGAGCTCGAGCATACGAGCAAGGAGACCTAGGTATGTTGTATAACAGAACTACACTGGATAATAAAAATGAAATTGCATAGTAAAAAGTGACTGAGGAATAATACTTATGGTCCTGAAAACACATATAGTTCTATGACAGCAGCTGTTAGAAGTGAAGCACTCAATACAATAATTTTTTTTTGTCACATGCAGAAATATTGAGTAGACTTGAAATAAACCGGTTAAAAGTTTTTCTAAAACAATTTTTCCTTCTGATGCCTAAAAATCTGTGTGTCTGCTTTTCTGGGATCACAGATGATTTCACTTAGAGCCTAGAATAAGATACAAAATGTTTAGAAAGACTTTCTGAAGGCTGCATGAAGTATCTTTTTAGATAATAATCTTTTAAATAATCTTTCAAAGGAATAATAGCTGTTGCTTTTTGTATTGCAGTAGTTTACTGTCAATCAATTCTCAATTGAGATGTCTTTGTGCCAGGTGCAATTTTATTAGGTGTAATAAAACAAAAGCCTCTCTCCATGTAAATTTGCCTTAGAGTTTGGGAAGTAGTGTGTAGGAGGAAAGAGAAGGGAGGACCAGACAGTGTAGATAGCTTTGTATTTTTATGGTGATCAGCAGCTAAATCCCACAGGCTGGAAGATTACTCTAAGCAAGTGCCTAGACTTACTCTATAACCCAAGAGAGAGAGAGATGAATCATATGGTAGGTATCTGAATGTATGGCCAAGACTCTTTCTGCATGGTGACCATCTGTTTTGTGGTAAAAATGTGCATACGGGTCCTTGCATGTAACTGCAGAGTCAGATTAAGATTTCCCTTGGAACAGTGTACATGGGGCGCCCTCCATTTTGATCGTGGTGTCGTGAATGTCTTCTAAAAAGGGAAAGTTTGGTCAGTGTGTCAGATATAGCTTATGGATAAATATGCAGTGTGTCCTAATTAGGAATTTTATTTAAAGAATATTAGAGATTTAGCAGCCTGATCTAATTACTGCTAAGCTTCTTATTAATTTTGTAATTAGCACTGAAGGAAGACTTCATGGACTTTTTTTCCTCTCAAGGAAATCGGGACATCTAACTTCCAGTGTTTATGGAAATCTTTATTTCAGTGACAGTGTTCAGTAGAAGATGACTAGAAGGAAATACTATTTTCACTCTTAATCAATGGCAAAGAGACCTATTATATACAATCATCACAGCCCAAATGTGGCTCTAGACACAGGTAGGTAGGGTCAGATTCTGCTCATGTAGATTCTTCTAGTGGAGAAGTAATTCACAAATAATGTTACACCACAGTTATTTTTGGCCTTCAAGTGATCAGAAAAAGAAGTCAGGGTGTAGTCATATTGGCTGTATGCTCCTGAAATTTCTAGCAGCCGAGACAGTTTTCTGTAGACTAGTAGGGTGCAACTTGGAGCAGTTACAAGATTGCTCCAAAATGTATTGTGGCCTTACAAGAATAAGGTTATTTTTGTACCTTGCTTCTACATATCTATGAAATACAGTTCAGCAGGACCATAAAATCAGATAGACAGTATTATGGCCCATCAAGCAGATGGTCATAGAAGCTTTCCTATCATAGCAGTTTGTTCTTTTTCTTTTCCTAATTTTGGTAGGCAGACTTGCTCTTTTCAGAGATTAATAAATTAGTCTAAGCCTTGGTTCTGGAAGGCAGCTTATGCTCTGTAGCAATAAAACTTAATAATTTGGTCTGTGTAAATGCTAAATTTTAACATATTGTAACCAGCTTGGAGTAATATAATATAAATAAGGTTTTTAGAGAGAGCATGAGCAACAGCACGTGTAGTATTAGTTTAATTGATCTAGCTGGAAAAGAAACAAACATGCTCTTAGGGCTCAGAGTGCCCTCCCTTACTCCCTTACTGGACCTGATGAAGCAATTAAACCTAAAAGCTTGTCACTTGTTTTTCTTAATCTATTGCAGTAATAGGTTTTTAAATTAATCTTTTGTTTGTTTGTCTTTGCAAAACAAAGTGGTCCACTTTTATACAAACTGTCTGGGGACAAGAAGTGTGAAAATGTGCGTTTATTGCAAGAGGAGTAGAATTCATTTCAGAATGTGAGATTGTGCCCTGAATTCACGATTCCTCAGTCCTGTCACATCTCTTCCTTTCCCAGCAGGACATACTAGTCTACATCCCTGTGTGCCAACACAGCCATATAAAGGAAAGCACACAAAAACCCTGCAAGCTACTCTTCTCCGCTTCCCCTTCCTACCACAGATACTGTTCTCTGGTGTCAAATGGCCCAGTACTTCCTTGACCCCCTTCACTTCATCCAGTTTCTCACTGGATGTGTTTTAGTGTCAAAGACTTTGGCTCTCGCAGTAGTCCCAGGTTGAAGTCTCCTGATTGTTCACACTACATATATGCTAATTAATTCACTGTCCATACCGGAGATAGTGAAATGGTTTGTTCAGAAAAGCAGGGGCCCAGGGGAGAAAGATGCCATTGGCCAGCTGATTTGGGCCAAGGTCTGCTCTGGATAAACAGTATGGATACAGACCCTGCCAAGTTTGGCTTCCTCTTCCTGGGACGTTTCTCTAGCGCTCTCCCTGGAGGTCTTCTGCCCTTAACTGATCCCCCCCGCCGCCTCCTGCCAGGGATTCAAAACTACTTGGAAACACTCCTGAATTTCTGACCTAGCTGGATTGCAGTATGAACATTTCCGATAAGGTAACTCTAACCCTCATGGTGACTGCAGTTTACCAGGCAGAAGGATAAGAGGTGTAAGTGTGAAGGGCAGTGACATCGATTGTTGTGCTCCAGGTCTCTGTCAAGTGAGTCTCTAGTATACAGTGGACTTTTCAACCCCTCTGGACACATCTTCCCCCACTTATGAAAGGAACTAAGGGTACAGACAACTGCGGTATGCTCTAATAGACATCCAGTCCACACAACTGGGACCAAGACCTTTCACGGGGCTGGTGATTCCTACCCCAGTGGGTAAACACTGAGGAAGCCAAGCTGGTTCTTGGTAACTTTTACACATGGGGACTCAGATTGTGCATTGGTGGCTGTTTTTCCCCGACTCTCCTTTCCCCTCTCTATATTTCCTCCATTCTTAGTTGAACAAATTTGTGCTGTTTTGCAGAATTTTTGCAAAAGAGGCGCGCGGCAGGATTAAGACAACTCAACTGCCTTTTTTTTTTTTTTTTTTTTTCCAGAAAGAAAAGTCTTGGAAATCCAAGGGAGGAACATACAGTGACTGCATAGTGTGGTCTAGACTGTGTGAACAGACCCTGGGCTGTAGTCATGCCTTCATTTCTCTGTCTGATGGAAATTACTGTGTTCTAGCAGATCTGAATATCTTGTCAATACTTAATATAATCAGCAACATGGTAAAAAGACAGAATGAGCTGGTTTTAGTATTTCCTTTATGCAGTTTTCCAGGAATAGAGAGAACAACTTCAAAGTTTTGCTTACTATATTCAGCAGAAAAATAGAAATGGAGCTAATAGAACTCCCCTGACTTAAATTATATATTTGCTCTCTCATTAGTCCCTATAGACACTACCTGATCTCCCCTTGCCCTTCTCTCTGATAGGCTGAAAGTTTTTGGGGAAGAACTGTCATTTATTACCTTTCTGTAGAGGACTCAGATCATGAAAGTCCTCGGTTTCTGATACTGAGCACATTTCTAGCACTTTTTCCGGTGCACAAGACTCACAAGAGCTACATGTTAAATTACAGAATCAGAATAGTTAAGATTGAGATAGCAAGTATAATTTAAGTCAAGGGAGTTCCATTAGCTAAGAACACACTCTGTTTCTGTTTTTCTGCTGAATATAGTAAATCATCAGACTAGCTAGATCTTAATATTTTTAAAGCTCAATAGTTAAAAAAATATATAATGAGGATTCAATCAGTTCAGTGCAAATGAATAGCACAACATTTACTCATCTTTTAAGTGCAAGGACTGTAGAGTGTATTACCCACTCAGAGCTGAGGAGGGGAAATAGAAAGCTGGTCCACTTATAAAACTCAGTTACCCAGAGACTGTCATGCAGACATACAAAGTTGCATATGAGATCATGGGAAGGATAATTGCAAAACATATCGACCACTGTGGCTTGTAAATTTGGTCTACCTGTTTTGTAATTGTTAGGGCCTGTCTGTCCAACACTGCCACGTAGTTGATGTTGGCAAAAGTTTACAATGTCTTGAAATCAAAGAAATGTACATCCAGCTGAGGTGAAGCACCATGACCCCTTTCTATCCTTTGTATTTTGCCTCTTGATTTGATGTAGTGTCCTGCACACTGGAAATACAGATATTTGAGCAGCCCATCAGAGGTAGCAGTACTGTGGTGTTCATGGGCAAGCTGCAAGGCTTATTTGTGGTGATAAATATATTGGCATTTTGGAATGGTTAAGGGTGGGGCTGTTTTAAGTATTAGGTTAAATACTAGCCATAAAGGAGAGGCAGAAGTGCTAGGGCTGTTGCTGCAGTGCATTTGCTGAACTAGCAACTCTAGGAGGAGGAAACTTGTGTCCTTTTTTTATCTGGCTTGCAGATTGGATGCACATGTGTGAATTCCATTTGGGTTCAGATGCAAACAGTTTGTGCCAGGAGCTCACTCTTTGGAAAAGACAAAAGTCTGATTCACAAGAATTCCAGAGATAAAATAAAGAATTGGATCAAAAGAACTGTGTTGATGGTACTAGAAAATATTGCTATAGTTGTGTTGTTTTCTGCATCTTCCATATTCTTTCAGCATTATTTGCTTCAGTCATTGTTAGTAAGATATCAGCAATTCATGGATACTGCTTATAGGAGTATCTCTGTATTATCTGGTTTCATATAGCTTTGTCTATGATGTCTATTTTCACAAGAATGTATCAACCACAGGGAAAAAGAGACTGTGAAATTTTAACAGGGAACAGATAAAACATAATACAGAGTGTAGTTTTGCTTCAATATTTAAGCATATGAGTCAGAGTTCTTCTAACCTGGGAACCAGTGAAACTAAACAACTTAAATGAAATATTTTATCCATTAATATAATAACATGGACTCTGGATTGCTTTTAAAACCCTTCATGCATTTATTCACTCCAGCCTAGGAAAAGCTACAAATTTGCAGCACGCTCCATGATGGCACTAGTTAGATTTCAGCCAACATCTGACAGCTGAAGCCTACACATGCCATTTGGAGCTCCCAGCTGGTGCGGCCACTGGCTACTGATGACCTTTCCTCTTCTGTCCCGCAAATATAATGGTTCAGGAGTGAGATAATAAGATATGTTAGAGAAGCAGAAAGAAAACTGATCCATGTCCTCACAATCTGTGCATCATTTTGTAACTCCAGCATCTGCTTTTGTGAAAATGTAGCCTGGGACTGATTCTACTTCTTGTATCTCTGAACATATTTGGATTTGTTTTCTAACCAGCTCCTTTAAGAAGTGCTGTAATGATCATTGAAAAATGGGGCATGAAGGTTAAAAGGGCCTATTGATGTATCAAAATATAGAAAAGTAACTGAGATGAATGGTTAATCTTATTCTGTGTTAAGCGATACTAGAATGAGCAGTTTATTACTATTATCACTGTAATTAGCCTGGGATCGAAGATTTCTTTAGATGACTATTCTGTGACCTGTCGCCTCCTCCTACCCTCTTTTAAAGAATGTGCCTTCTTCCCACTGGTACTTGCTAGCAAATTGTCTTAAGTCCATTTGTTGTGGTGTCCTAAGCAGTGCTAAGCAGAGTAAAGCTGTTCTCATTAGCTGTCTGTTACCCAAGTCTCAACACAAAACTGTTAAGGATTTGTTTGTGGCACAAATATGTCTTGATTTGTTTAAAATACGTTTTGATCCAGCTGTGTGGATGGCATCTAACTGTGCTCTGACTTTCAGATCCTTTGTGAATTAGATTTAAGTGACTAAAATCAATTGAAAATGTCTGAAGATTTAGTGTGATTGATGGGCATGGTTACATTTGCAGAATGACTAGATTTTAGAAGAGTTCAAGGTTTGCCCAAGCAATGAACAAAATGATTGTTTACTTTCAAGGAAAGAATTTCTTATAGCTGTTCTCTTGCCTTCTTGTCAAATATATATTTTATTTTATTTTTTCTTGTCAGAGTAATGCTGCTGTTATAGCAGTGCAGAGCAGCTTATTTGATGCAAGATTAATATTGTATTCTCTGATGCTGCTGGGGTAGTGCAGTTCTTCTGGATGCTATTTCAAAAGTGTTCCCATGCTGAGAGCTGATACTGAGACCTCCCGTGCTAAGACTGATCATGCTGGAGAAGGCTGGAAAGTGCTTTGATGGTGTGTGTGTGTGTGTGTGTGTGTGTGTGTGTATGTGTCTGGGTGTGTGTGAGTGATCATGATGTCATTGAAATTTGCCAGATATTACTGGTGGTTCTCGAAATATCAGGAATTAAATACTACTATATTCTTGTTCTAGGTATTTTTGGGGGGAAGAAAAAAAAAAAGGAATGTTATCTTAAAGAACAAAAATTACTTTAAAAAGAGATGAGAGTGTTATAAGTATTTTCTTTATCTATTTACTCTTCCTGTTAAGGGGAATTAGATCCTTTGGGTGTAAATGAGTTCTAAGGAGTTAGCCAAATCAATTTAAAGGGTGAAAAATTGGATTAATATCCCCAGCTTATCTAAGGAATTGTCTGAGCGTGTAATAGTTAAAGATTGCTTTAAATATTTTATTCAAAATAGTGCTGGTAATCTAATTGTGAATTATATGCAGGGGAGGTGCGATGACTGTGTGTTGGTACATTTACTGAACTGTGCTTAGTTAATGCACTTAAGCTGCATCAAAGACATGAATATGGCTAATGTACCCTGAGATTCAGCATACCATCTTACTCTCTTTCTATGCCATAATCTGTACTTGAGAGGAGTGAGGAATATGTGTGTGTGATTTTGTTTTATTTAAATTGCAGCATAGACCAGCAGCACTTTCTGCCTTTGTGCTCCAGAAAATGAAAGCATAAGCAGTCTGTACCTGTGACACATGACAAATGGGGCCACTCGTTCAATCCTACATAGCATGCTAATAGCAGAGCTCAGTCAAAGCTGGAATGCGCCTACATCATCACAAAAGTTCAAGTATTTATTGGCACGGCATGTGGCTGCCTCCAGCGTTGCTCAGCCCTGGCAAGTAACTTCCCAGTTCACATCTGTGACAGCATGGTTTCCTGTCTGTCATCCTTGCACATTAAAGCCACAAAAGCCTGATTATATTTATCCGATACAGCAATATATAACATAAATGCACACATATTTATTTGGCCTTAATTAACTCTTCCAAAGAAACTGGAAGCCATCCTGTCACACAAGTGAAAGTTTTCCTCTTAGTTTCAAGTAGCAGGTGGTTCTTAAACCTTAGCAGGAATATCTTCTCAAGTTAAACTTGGTAATGCTTACCCTTTTCTGATTCAAATCCTGTAGAGAAATATTCTTGTTAATACATTCCAGAAAGTTAAGCGACCACCTTGAATACATTTTATTAGCTTGTATCAAGAGCTGAAGCATTGCTAGACATGCCACTTCAGTAATAAAAAAAAAAAAAAAAAAAAATCTGTACATGCATTTCAACAATTTGTCACTGCTTTTCAAGCTTATTAACTCATTAAGTCGCATATAATGAGGATAACCACAAAGTAATTAATTTATACAGTATGTTTATTGCTTCCCTAATGAATTTATGTATTAAATTTAGATTTAAGAGTTCCTCAATGAATATGCTAATCTACTTCTATACTTCTGTGCAATTTGTTTGTTGCATAAATAAAAATATTTTTTCAAGGTCTTCATTACAGGTCTCCTCTGGCATTTGCTATACCACTTGGGTTAAGTGTGGTGTGGTTTTAGGTTTCGTTAAACAGACTTTGTTAGTTCTAAAGTCTGTACAGCTCTGTTCCTTTTTTTATTAAACTGCTTGGGAATTGCACTGCAGAAAATCTTTTCCTCAGTTATGCTATTTGCTTAGAGCTTCCCTATGGACAAATTTAGTTTGCTTTCTCTAGTAAACTTGCTTTAGGAGACTGAAGAACTGAGTACTAATGCAGTATGGTATTCACTGACAAATAAGTTCTTGTCATTTGCTTACTTCCACATACTTAATATGAAAAGCACTGAAGCGATTACTATTATGCAGTCATTTACTTCTCAACGTTTCTTTTCAACAATTAGTTGTACCTTTTTTTTTTTGTAATCATAAGTGATATATTTAATTCAAAAGGGAAGGAACTTAATTTAAGGACTTGAGGAAGAGCACAACTAAAGGTGCTGGAGTATATGATGATGTGACAAAATAATAATTATTTCAGTGCTGGAGGATAGAAATATATTGATTGGCAGCATAGCTGTTTAATGTACTCACAAATGAGATATTCCAGAGTTTTCCCTTCAAAATGCAACCTCTATAGGTGAAGTAGTGGTTGTAGTCTCTGGTACTAAAGGTAGTAAAATTGGAGTACTCGTATGGCTTCAAGGACGTGTATGTTCAATGCATCTTTTTCCCCTCAAAACAATGTGTTTTTACAAATATAAATGATATGTGAAATTGATGTTGAGGATTGAAACATTCTGGCTGGGGGAGAATACATGCTGGCAGAAATAGTCTGAATTTTGAGAGATGTTCTGTTATGGTTTCAAAGTAGATAGGAGCCTCACTTGGGTAGTCAGAGAGGGATTTTCTCCTGCCCTATGTTTTTGTATGTCTTGGAGCTCTCTAGGACTTAATTATTCAGCCTTTGAGGGACATCATACTGATCTTGATTTACTCTATTATGCTGTCTGTGAATATCTGATATTAATTGAGTCTGTTTAAAAAGCACATTAACGAGTATAATTTATTCAATATCTCCTTAACAAAGAAAATTGCATTTATTAAAAGTAATTTAAAAAAGAAGCAAAGGCTTCCCTTTGTTAAATAAGGCATCTGCAGTGTGTTGGTTAGCCTCTTCTCTAAGCCCAGAGAAAACAGCAGTGGCTTATTTCATACAGTATGTGGTAGCTGTCTGTTAATATTGTCCTTTTAATTGCAACCACTGTAACACAATGAATGCTGTTTGCAAAAGGGCTATGCGAACTGTTTCATAGCACAGTGTATGGTAGAATGCAGTAAACAAAATCCATTACAAATACAATGGACTGCAGCATTAGATGTGGCAAAACCTCTTCAGTTGAAGTGTTAATATTTTAATCACTGAATATCTCTCTCTTCCTGACTTCCCCTCAAACACGTACACGCAAAAATAATCCTCCCTTGCTTTACCATGTTTCCACTACAGTCATCATAGTGGACAAAATTTATGTGACCAATTACAAACTGCACAGACCCAAGTAGCTTCCACAACTTGTAGGGCTTTGCCTCTTAGTAACAGCTCACATTTTTTGTCAGACTTTGCAACTAATGTAACAGACTGGATGTGACTTATTTTCTGCTTTTCTTTTCCCACAAATGGTGGGATTAAGCTATTAATTTTCAGAGTAGTTGCAAGATAAATATTTTTGCAGAGCTGATACTAATAGTAAAGTACACTGTGCAGGTGTGAATTAGTTTACTTCCAGTGTAAGTAATGCTGTTCGAATTCATAGAGACAGAGGTATGATCTCAAAAGTATATTTACCATAATGCTATTTATGTAGGTTTTCTCATCTTCCTACCTCCTTAATAATCAAAAATGTTATACAAATGCACTGAATTTGAATAGATATATTTTTAGTGTAGATATTCAAAGCCTACATTTATAAAGGAAAAAAAAGCCATATTTTATGCATTCAGCATGAAGAAAGGTTTCTTCTTCTGCCCCCAAAGAATCTCTGGCTATTTCTGCATAACTCACATTCATGCTACTGAGGAAGATACTGATTAATGTTTAGAGATCTGCCCTCTTCTGTGGTGTTCTTTGGGGGTAAAAAGGACAGACACCTTATTGAAATAACATGGTGTGGGGGAATGAGACAAATTAGTATTAAAACTGAAGCAGTGGGAGTTGGATTTATAGATAAGACATCACAGATGAAAATATTACACCAGAAGGCCTCAAAGGCAGAATATTATGCTTTGTGTGTGTGTTTGTGTGCGGGAGAAATGTTGTCCTCAGAAACAGAGACAAGTTGAGGCTTTTAAAATATCAAGAGCTCACTATCAAGTGGCTTGTTTTCATGAGAACATACCTCAGAAAGACACCACAGAGACTGGATCAGTCACACCGCCCTCAAAACAGAACATGTGAAAGGAGATATATGCCTGTTCTTCCACTTGTCTTCTACTTTAATATGCCACTGTATCTTAAAATTTCCTTTTATGTATACTTAAAAGAAGAAATGTTGAAGTTCCCATTAAGCATTTGTTATCATGGATAAACATATTTTGTAGAAGTATTAGATATTTTCTGTCTCTGAAAAAGATCTCATCACAACCATTGGTCTGTCTTCTATGTTCATGGATGGTCAAGTCTTTAAAATAATTTATTCTTCGTATCTCTTAGCAATACATAGTTGGAATCTGATTAAGAACAAGTGAAAAAGACAATCTATACTTCCACAGTGATGACTTGCTGTCTTTCTAAAGAAGGCTGGATTGAGTCTCAGGGTATGTTTTACCAGTAATCCTATCTTTGCATTTCAAGATGTTCATCATTTAGTATTTCTATGTTCATTATGCAGTTCCTAAATTAGTATTTCTAGATCTTGAATGGTGCTTATGTGTGGGCATGCATGTGTGTGTACATGGAGTATCAGCCAGTTTGATTCTGTGCCATGTATGGCAGAAACTTTCAGAAAGAATCCCTTTTGGCTACCAATCTTACCTGAGATTTCTCTGAGGAGATAATTTTTCCCAGTGGCACTTGCTGTCTGTCTTTTGAAAGAGCAAGTGCTGACCTTGGATACTATACTTGAGAAAAGATAGGGCTAGACTGTATCACCATTACTGATGCATCACACGGTAAATCAAAAATAAGACTGTTAAGACATAGCTGTTGTGCTGTGTTGTACATGCTTGTGTTCATGTACACGAGCATGTACATGCTTGTGTTCATGCTGTAATACACAATGTGAAATGAGTAAGGACACAAGCTGCACTGCATTTGTTAAAGTTTCTTATTGGACATTCACAGAGAAGGATTTGTTATTTCCCATTTCACATACACAGAAAAAAAAAAAAAAAGAAAAAAAGGAAGATGTGAATGTGCAAGAGCAGGGATATTTCTTCAGTTAAATAGTTATTTCATGTGATGATAAATAATAAATTAGAAAAGCTGTTGTGATTGTCTTGTTTGCAGGTTTTTTTGGTGTCACTGTCTTATGATGACGTAAGATTTAAAGGAGACATTGTGCATGTGGGGTTGCTACATGGAATCAGAGATAGCATTTGCAAGCTGATGAAACATATTCCTGTGGATGGCATAAGTGATGTGACCTGTCAAGGTAATGAATGAAATATTGTAGTAATACAGGGATATTACAATGACTACTGTATGCAGAGATGATGTTTCCTAAATTGAAAAACAGGTTTATTAATGGTGCCCTTATAAAGAAAGGACTAATCTGGGATTCTGCTACCGTATTTAATTAACAAGTGAACCGTTAACGATCCATGCAGTTCGGCTTGCAAAATGAGTGATGATCAATTTTTCAGTTGTGCTGTGTTTCTGGCTATGAAAAGGTGGTTGCAAATCTCAGAAAGCTAATTCAGAAACAAAGATCAATATTTCATTCTGTCTTTTGCCAGTGTTAATTTAGTAGAAAGAAATGTTCACACGTACCTAGCCTTGTTTAGGATTTAACCTCCCTGCTTATTTATTTCTTTGGAAATATTATTCTTTGCCAGAGAGCTTAATCCAGTCATCTTACATCAGTGGGAAATTCTTGGTGGAAATGAGTCATTCGAAGTACAAAAC
>JAVCKT010035417.1:0-13894 GCA_032273925.1 Rhynchotus rufescens | reverse complement strand
TGGGACTGGCTGGGTTTCGGTCAGGCCAAGCACCTCGCGGGCCCAGCTGGGGCACAGGCCGGGGTGCTGCTGGGCCCAGCAGCAGCAGAGCTGCCCTTTCTGCACCCGCTGGCACCCGCTGCTTCCGCAGCTCGCCTGGGTGGCCCTGCGCTTCCCGGGAGGGAACGCTGATCTGGGTAGCACCGTTCTTAGCTGCGCCCAAAACCGCGCCGTGGGTCTGTCTGCGCGCCAGCCCTGTCCAGGGCTGAATTTGGGTGACTTGCCCTATAGCCACTGCTGCTTTGTAGGAGTTTCCAGCCTTCAGGAAGGGTTACCCGGGGTTAAGAGAAAGGCTAAACGAGGAGACGCGTGTCCTTGTCCCTCCGCTGGCAGCGCTAGCGGCGCTCGCTGGGGGAGCCGGCCGCTCTGCGGCAGAGCGTGACGTGCCCCTCTGCTTCAGCGGGAAGGGGACGTGTGGGGTTGAGCTCGAAACACAAAAGCCCCCGTGTCCTTCTCTGCCCCCGGATGGTGGGTGCTCAGCCTCGCTTCCCTGGGCTGAGCAGCTTGCAGGTGGGAAGTGCTGCTTCCCCTTGGCAAATGGAGCTGCTTTCAGGGCATCGGAGCGAGGAGCTGTTAAGCCCTGTTAAACCAGAGCTCTTATACAAAACCCAAAGGAAGGGTACTTATATTGGAGGATGCAGCCTCTCAGAGGCCTGTGACGCGGTATAGCATCTACCCTTGAAGTCCAAAGCCTGCACCTTGTTTGCATGTCTCAAAATAAATATTGGATAGAGGGAGGTATGGGGAAGATAAGGTAATGTTGTTGTTTTTCATGGTTTGGGTTTTGTTTTTGTGGGTTATTATTCTTATTACTTTTAGAGGGGGTGAGTTTGGATGATAAATTCTGAGGTTGGTTCTGTTTTCTCTGCTGGAGCAGGACTGTGGTAACAAATCCTCAAAGAGCACATACGTTATAATTACCACTTCCCGTGCTTGTCTTCAGAGCAGCCTTGATGGATGGGTGGAAAAGCAGATCAAAGGGATGCCCTTCACGTGTGCCCGGAGGGAATTCTCCTGGTTGTTTTGCCAGCTGCCCTGGTGGGAATTAGTGGGATCGGGTCTTAACTCACTCAGAGCAGTGTGTGCACATGGGTATAAATACTTCCAAGGCAAGGCAACCGATGACATGGAACCGAGCGGAGGGTTCAGCCCCGGCGTGGTGGCTCCAGTTGCTGCTGGGGTTTGCCTGAGTGCTTCCCTTGCAGGGATTCTGGAGCCTTCTGGGGTGTAGCAGCTTCCTCAAGGTCAAGAGGCAGGGAGGGACGTGCGATGAATCCAGCTGAGCTGAGGGGAGAGGAGGCACCACCCAGTGTGCAGGCTCCCGGAGGAGGCCCGTTCTGTTCTGCCCACCCTCTGTCCGGCTGGTCGCTCCGTGTTGCTGCGGGGCTGCGTGTCGCCAAAGCGCGGGAGAAACAAGCCCCGGCTGCTGGAATAAAGCCTGGCCTCAGTGAAAAGGGAAGAGTGTGCTGGGCACCTCGTAGCTAGAAAATCATGAGGGAAGATGCTGTTTGCTCAGATTTCTGTTTTCTTTAAAGAAAAAATGACTTCCATAATTGCTTTTCTGCTCAATGCTTGCTTCCTCCCTCTCTCTTCCTCCTCCCCCCTGTAGAAATGACTTACTCTGCTCCATATTTTGAATATCAGAGTTTTCTTTTTGACGTGTTTTGTGTCCTGGTGATTGTAAAATGCTGTAAATGGCTGGGGAGGTTCTCCCCAGCATATTGCTCATATGTACATGTGCAAAAAGTGCATTTTCTATTGATATATAAATATATATATATTTATTTTTAATGCTGCTTCGGTACCAAAAGGTTGGCATCAGTGCTAGGTATTTTCCTTTATGGTGCTGGTGCCTCAGATTTTGTTAAGTTGCCTACTCAGGTATTGGATTTTGTTAATGGCCAAATTTTATGTACTCATGTTTTGCCTGAATGAAAGTAGTTCCTCAGATTGTTTCAGCCTATTTACTTCCATGGGAGAACAGGAACTAAAATTCCTTTCCTTCACTCCACCACCATGAGCTTAGATGTCCATGAGTGTTCTAGCTTGGGTAGGGGCAAGCAAAACTGCTTTACTTGGCCTTGGAAGCGAAGCGGGGAGAGCAAAGGTTGAAGTGACCCTCTCCCTGCCCCGCTGCCTTTCCCTCTCCATGTTCCAGCTGCGCGGGACAGCGAGACCACATGGAGCGGAATTGGGAGGAGAGGTGTTAATACATCGTTGCCATAGACATTCCCCATCCTAACTCCACCTCATTCCCTCTGGAGCGGAGAGGAAAGAGCAGGAGGAGCTCACAGGAGTGAGTCACGGGGCCTCCAGAGGAGCGTTGGAGCTTTTATTTCGTGGTGCTGCTCAGCATGGTCCCTGTGTAGGCAACAGGCACTATGTATGTGGGTTAAACTAGTGAATCCTAAGGATAATCCCCACAAAGATGCGAGTATCCTGGGACGTGCCCGTGCACTTTTGGCTTTAACCACTGTGAGCCACCGCTGTGTTAGGCAGGGACCCAGAGCTTGGGTCTTTATCTTGCAGGGCTGAAAAACAGCGTTAATTCTTTGCATCCTAAGTATTTCTCTAAGTATTTTATTTTTATGTCAGTGTGACCTGACACTAGAACAGTTTCCTTCCTTTCCTAGATCTTTGGTTATGCAACATACTGATTGAAACTAGCTGGGTTAACGTAAGCCCAGAAAAGAGTCCGTAAAAGCTGGTCAGCAGGAGTGAGATCTGTATCTGGGCAGGCCCATTGATGCTGCAAGTGCCTCTGCGAGGCTCTCCTGGCAGCTACAGCCCTCTGCTCATCAGCTCCCAAAGAGAAGGGGAGATCCCTAACAAGGGCCAGCTGAAAATCCCCTTTTAGCTGCAACCAAGTTGGTGTCCCATCTGTTAGGGACCCGGTGGCCATCGTCCCTGCTTTAATTGCAGCTTGTCTTCTCCCGGTATTTTCCCTTTATCCTCGCCCACAAAAGTCACTTGGAATTTGATTTACTTAAAGATACCTTTTTTTTGCAACAAGAAAGCGGTTCTGTCAACACAAAAGCTGTTTTTTTCCCCATTCTCCCTTTTGGCTGCCTCACGCCGTGTTGGGTTCTGTGCCTCTCCATCCCCCTCTGCAGACTTTTTGGGTTAAGTTTGGAGCTTTTGCTCTGTGAACTGCCTGGCACACAGAGGTGCAGCTGGAGCAGCCCTTCACCCTCCCCTAGCACTGACATCCCCTTGCTGACGCAGGGCCCCTCCTGACTCATCGCTCCTGATGCTCCTTTAGCAGGCTTTCTCATGTGAAACATGCGGAGTTTAATCTGGAAAGGCCTTTGAAGGCTTTTGTAGGTGATAAATGCTGATGAACAGCAGATCTGCAGTTGTTTTAAATGTTACCAAGATAAGCTGGAAAGTGGATTTTGAGAGGTGCGATATTCCGTGCATCTTTGTGAGGCTGGCTCGTTTGAAAGGGTACTTTGGGGAGCAGGAGCTTCAATCAATCCCTTGTGCTTTGTCCTCTGCTACTGTTGTCTCCTTGAAGGTTATTAGTTCTTAGAAAGTCTGCTGAAAAATTAGAAACGTGAGGTTTGCTTTCCTTGTGCAGAATTGTGAGCTTTGGCATTCATGGTATCCACTGAAAATTTGTCCTTTGGATATCAAAGGAGACATTGGACACTTTTTGAAGTGGGAATAAGAAATGATTAGAGACGATGCGACAATATTTCATTGTTTTGCATGTGTTCTTTCTGATGGGGGAGGACGAGAGGGAAGAACACTGTTCTTTGAAGCTTGCAAAATACTGGTATGCAGCAGTTCTTAAATTTAGGTATTCTGTCCCAGATCATGTTGTGTACTTTAAGAGCAGTATAAATAGCAAGCAGTAGTTAATTGTTAACAAGGGTTAAATGTTTCTAGACCAAATGTTTCAGACCCTTTGGGTGTGAAAGCAATGGAATGACATATTTATAGAGTGGATTTCTTTTTCGTTTTTGCCCTGTCCATTCCCATACGTGGTTTAAAAGGGTGTCCTGATCAATATGATATTGACTCAATTATGCCAGCTCTCTTCCTGATGTAAGCAGTGACATACTGACTTTTAACGCGTGTTTCTCTATGGTAATGTCACATTGAGAAATGTAATGTAATATGTTATATACATATGTTATATGTATATGTTATATAATGTTAACAAGATAAAACATGCTCATTTGTTGTGGGAAATAGTGTAGGTTTTCATTCATAGATAAGATATCTAGAGTAGTTATCACGGTAGATTCAAATGTCTTAAGTCTTCTGAACTTTTACGATTAAATGTGAAGTTTGGGGTTTTTTTTATGGTAAATACACCTGTTGAACTCTAGCTGGATTTTCAAATGTGTTTTTATCATCAACTGGAAGGATCTAAAATGGGCAATTTTCTGATACAGAAAATTAAGCTATATTGGGTATCATCTAGCAACAAGTCGAGTTGTGTAATTCAAATTCTGAGGAAAAAGGCCAGAACTCTTAATGTTTGCTTGCTGTAAACTTACTTGTTCTGAAGAAGTGCTCATTTATGCTTAACATATGGATGCAACCAGACTACAGTTATCTAACAAATGTGTGTGTGTGTGTGTGTGTGTGTGTGTGTGTGTGTGTGTATATATATATGTATATATATATATATGTATATATATATAAAATGAAGAACAAGCTTACAGTTTGTAAGTCTACTTTGCCTATAGTCTTGAGGTGTGATCTTATTTTTTCAAGGTGATTTTTAGTGATGTGAGTGAACTCCTGCCATCTAAGTAAGTCTGTCCTTCCTTAGGGTTTTTTCACAAATAAAAAGCAAAAATCCCCTGGGTTGCGGTGGCTGCAGCCCGTTGCAGCCAGTGGTATGTTGCAATAGCCAAGCCCTGTGAATGTTCTGTTTTTTAGCTAAATTAGTTGTGTTTTGCAGCATCCAAGAAGGACATGTAGACCTAGTCAGATGAGCACCGTGTTTCTTGTTAATAAATTCTGGTGTTGGGATAACAGAGCGTCGTGTATCAAGCACTGCTGTTTCTTAAGGCCAAAAGGATGAAATCCTGAAGCAACCAGAACTCTCTTTGGAGGTGAATGGGGCCTGTTTACAGAGATGCACATTATCCACGTCTGGGCAAGCCGAGTGTCATCAGAAATTTAGGAGTGAATCGGGAAGCTGTGCCCTGCCCATGGTCCCTGGCTCCGGGGGCCTTAGGCTACCCGATATAAGGGATATTGTAGGTGCCAGGGGGCTCTCTGTGGGAAGGGGCGGTAGGTGTGGGTTTTTTTTTAAATATTTTATTATGCTGCAGTGAAGCCGGTGCAAACATTATTTTAAAATAGAGGTGATGTGAGCTCTTCCTTTCCCGGCCCGCAAAGATGGGAATTCAGCATGTCTATTAATACCCAGGCCATGTAATACCCCCTTTAAACCTGTCTTTCTGTCTGTCTGGGTGAGTCCACGAAACCTGCGCGAGAGGGTTTCTTTGAGGAGCTCCGGGCCTGCCCGCCTGGCTCCGCACGGGCTCATGCCGGCCGGGAAGCGCTCTGGGAGCTGCACACCGTGGCGGGAAGCCCTCACTCCGCAGCACCGAGGCCTTCGCGGCCGGGAAGTGCCGGTCCCTCCGGCAGGACCAGGTTCAAACAGCCACGCAGCACGCAGCAGGCTGTATTCGATTTATGCTTGGTATAGTTTTTCCTTTTCCGGGCTTAGAGGCTCTCTGGGAAGCAGACATGGCCCTGGCTGTTAACGGGTGGCTTTTAACAGGCGGTGGGTGGCATTAGGATACATCCTTGTTGTGCTCCCGGTTTGGGAACGCTGCTGCCGGAGCCGCTCGCCCTGGAGGAGCCAAGCGAAGGGCCCGGCCGGTGCCACACGCAAACAGTTAAAAGGCCGGCATTGTTCACAGCCCCAGGTCAGCGTTGTCAGCCCGCAGCACCAGCACCAGGCTTCTCTGCGGCTTTTGGTGGAAAATATTAAACAGGCGCTCTTGCTTCAGCTGCAGAGTTTCTGCGTTTGATGCCGGTTAGTCACGGCGCTGGCACAAGCGGCGCCTCTGCAAAGGCTGCCCAGGAGGCGCCTCTTTTCCCCCTCCTCTGCCGCCGGAGGAGGCGGCTGCACTGCGCTCAGGGCAAGTGGGGGCTGCGAGGCGCCTCCTCCTCCTCCTCCTGCTCGGGAGCCTGCGGCAGCCCGCGCGCTGCCGCCACCGCCGCTCCTGCTCCTGCTCCTGCTCCTGCACCGCTCCGACTGCCTCCCCCGGCCCAGCAGGACCATCGTGCTCTTCATTTTTCATTGGCTTTTCCCTTTTCTTTCTCCTTTGAAAAGCTTTGCGAGACTTTGCTGACCGCATCGTTTAATCTGTCAAGGAAAAATTGATGAGCAGGACCTCTAGCTGAAGAGGAAAATGGGCTTGGCGCAGTGACAGGCGTGCGAACAGAGAAGTTGGCCCGGAGAAGATGCACGGAGTCTGATTTTTTTTTTTGAATTATTTTTTCATTTCTCCTCTCTCCTTTGCCGGCTTCCTCTCCCCTCAAGCAGACAGAAGAGCATCACGGGCCTCGCGCGGTGACAGAAGCAGAGCGGGAGCCGCAGGAGCTGCCGCGCGGGGCTGGATCCGGAGCCTCCTGCCCCGCCGGGGCCCCTTCCCGGCGCGGAGAAGCCCCCGCTCCCGCGCGCCCAAGGAGGAGGGGAGGCTCCGCGCCGCGAGCCAGCGGCGCCTGTCGCGCGGGGAAGCGGCAGGATTATTCCGGGACTCGCATTGTCCCTGCGCTCTGACTCATCGCATGTAAATGTGCTGCAGCCGCGCTCCACATTGCGGGTATTTTCATTGCACGGGGAAGAACTGTCATCCTCTGGCCGCCTTCTGAATAACTGCTGAAAAGCAGATGCTTTTTTTGCCTTTCTTTGCCCGTCCCTGCCGGCTGCCCAGTCTGTGACATTGGCACGGAGGCTGCGGGCTGAGCGGCAGCGCCGCGGCGGGCGGCACCGGAGGCACCGCTGCCCTCGCGGGGCCGCCCGGCTCCCGCTGCGCCGCGCGCAGCGACGTCCTCGCCGGCCGCCCCGCCGCGCTGTGCATGTGGAGTGAAATCCTTCTGGGGAAACGGAAAAAAAAAGAAAACTTTTTTCACCGTCGTCTTCAGCATCACAGGGCATCTGAATCCGAAAAATGACGTGTAAGGAAGGACTGCAGCTTTCTTTTTCAAATGTCGGTCCACCAGCAGTAGCACTTTCGAGTTTGTGAGTGTCTGGGGAAGAGTGAAGCCGTTTTCTACACGCTCTGCAGGGTGATACCTACAGGGGGGTTGCAAAAATCGAGTTGCAGGCGTGTTTTTTTTTTTTTTTTTTTTTTCTTTCGTTTGCCCGTTTGCTTTTCCTCCTCAAACGGATCGAATGAGTCGAGTGTGTATCGTGGTTTTGGAGGAGGTGGAAGATGAGTGTCCCGCGTTTCTTCCCGCCTCGCCCCAGGAGATCGAGCCTTTGCGTCCCTCGGCGCCCGGGACCGCGCTGGTAAGGCAACGTCGCGGCCCTCCCGCTCCTCCCGCTGCTCCTGCCGCCGCTGCCGGTGCCGCTAGCAGCTTCCCAAGGTTAGCAGGAAGCTGCCTGGGCTCCAAGCTAGAGGAGAGCTGGTAGGACCTGAGCAGTGGGAAAGGCCAAGGTTGCAGAGCTGGTGGTTTTTGCCAGGGGGCTCATTCCTTTGCAGGCAGCCTCATTGCTGGTGCAGGTGCCCTCAGCCCTGTGCAGAAGGTCCCTAGGGGCCTGATAAACCCTCTGTGTTTGAGTAGCTGGTTCTCCTGGGACGTCCCTGTCCCTTCCCCGTGGCGTCTTTGCGCGGTACCGCTTTAGAAACTGATGTAATGGTTGCACTGCAGCCACTGGCTGTGCTTAGGCGGGGAGCTGGTAGGGTAACCGGGTACGGGAGGCACCGGTAGCTCCAGCTAAAATACAACAGAGCAGAGGTCCCAGGAGCGACCTGCCCTGGCTCCAGGTTATTGCTCCCCAGACATCGCCAGCGCTGGGGGGTCTCGCGCCTTCGCTTCCTTAAATGACTGAACTCTGGCAAACGCCCCACTAAAATCACACTAACGTATCCCCACGGCTTTCCTTACTTACCAAGAAATCCTGCTATATTTAGTAATAACGTGTGTGCGAGTGTGGATTTGTTGCCATACTTACTGGTGGAGGCACTTTGATTTCTTACTCTGGTCAAACAGGTAAAGATTTCTAATAACTTTAGTCACTTGCCCACACATCCCTTTTACATTAGCATCTACTTTGCAGGATTCACTGTATGTGTTAACTTGCTCACTTTATTTTAAGCCCTTATTGTATTACAGTGATTTTTCTTTTCAGCCATAATAAGCTTTTTTTGCAGTGACTTGAGTTTGTTGCTATGTTTGAGGTTTTAAAACTTCAGAACTTGGAATTCTTTCTCTTTTCTTGTTTCTGATCCTTCATTTCACTGCTGCGGGTGTTTCTCTTTTGTCCGTGTTTGGTGTTTATATACTGTGTACCCTAAAGCGGTGCTTCTATCAACCAAAAGTGAAATGGAACTGTCCTCTAAGATATGTTCTTTTTTTCTTCATTTCAGCCACCTTTGGTTCAAGCTATATTTAATGGAGATCCCGATGAAGTTCGAGCACTAATATTTAAGAAAGAAGATGTTAATTTTCAGGTAAAAACAAATTGTTTAGCTTTGAATACAAATTAATTTTGTTTTAACATAGCTTTCTACTGTGCTAATAACTTCAGAGCTCTGCTAATTCAAGCGGACAGTGTAAGAGCAGGATAGTCTTTGTGCTGGAGATGTGTAGAAGGGAAAGCAGCGCTGCAGTGAGGTGTGTGTGCTCTGACCCTTAGCAAGCATTCTGCAGAGCTGTCTCTCCGAGAGCAGCTGACGTGTGTGGCACTCCTGCCCGTGACAGCAAGGTTAGTTCTGCAGGGTCCTCCTCAAACTCTGTAAGACAGATTTTATTCGACAGGGTGGTGGGTTTTTCTCCTCCAGCTTTTGCAATAGTCTTCCATGCTTTTAAGCAAGAGGGTTTGATGGATTGTGTAATATCAAATGACTTGATTTTCTAGTTAGTCACAAGACCATTTGTGCTATGTCTCTTCTGTTTTTCCTATGCCTGCTCTGGGCATGTGTTTTTATCTTTGTTACTTGATTGGTGTGTATCACTTCATTTATGTTTTTCCACATGTAGGTCAGGTTTAGCATTCAGAGGCACAGTCCCTGTAGACACAGGCAGGTTGGCATTTTTTTGTCTTTTTGATTATTTACTACAAACGCTTCTGCTAGATTTCAGTATGTGCACAATAGTGGGTTTTTTTCATTGTTCTACCTCCACATTTGTCAAACAAACATTATCAGTCCATAAATACAAATGGGTAGGTGTACTTCAGTGTGTGTTATGATTTATTCTCTTTTGAAGAAGATTACTTTAGACTATTAGATAGAGTGAAGAAAAAAAATCATGGAATATTCCAAATCTGTTTTTCACAAACCTCTATACATCTTGATTGTTTTCCTTTTATCCCTTTCTTTCCTGTTTATTCCTTTCTTTTTCCTTTCTGTGGAGTCGTCTCCCTTGATACAGTATATTTATATCTTAGATAAGTAACATCCAGAGTATATTTAGGCTGCAGCAAATACACTGCTTTTTTCATGCCCACCTTCTCCAGCATGGGCAGATGCTTTTATCACCTGTGACAGCTCCTTCCTATCGTGGTGATCCTAGACATTTTATTGGAAGGAGTCCTGCAGTATTTAATATTTTATTTACATCTGTCCCTCAAAGCACCATTCTGCAGGAGTGAATAAGCATATAAATTCACCTGTTGATCTGGAGGAATGAAGAAAACTAGCTAGAAAACTGCCCAGTGGGATTTTCTCTGTGTGTTTTTTTCTTTCCTGGGTTTTACATTTGCCTGTGTGCATGGCTGGACATAACATTCCCACATAGTCTAGATCCAAATTTTTCCACTGAGTTTTGTGCCGTGAGTTGTTGTGGCCAGCAGGAGGGGGAAAGCGAAGCCAAGGAAGCGGCTCTGTGTCTTTCCTAATAAAGAGATGGATCGAGATAAACAGCCCATCGCCGCTGCGGGCTCCGTCCGAACCAGTGTATGCGCCGGGAATTATTTTTTCCACTCAGCTATCCAAATACTCGAGTGCTCTTGCTGGAATTCTGGGCTTGTTCTCCCTGGTGCCTCCGCAGGAGCCTTTCCTGCCCTCCGTGCTCTCCCGGTTGGAAGCCCCTTTCCCCGTGCCGGGCAGCGCTCGCACTGAGCAGAGCTGCAGACCAGACCCTGCTCAGCCAGGAGCCGCACGCAGAGCTGCCCTGGGCCTCTGCTGTGACAGTGGCACCAATCTGGGAAGCCTGCTGGTGGCCTCATGAAACAGGACAAGGGGGGGTTATCTCCCACTTCATCTGTCAATTTACTTCTGGGGGCATTTAGAGATGCTGTCTTTATTAATTGTGGCTCGCTTTAAACTGGTGTTAAAAGCTGCCTGAGTTGTGTGTTTGACTTTTTAAAGCTAGGCTGTGGTAACTGTTGCTATAATGGTAGCATCTACAGATTACACCCAGGTTAGGCTGTAATTAGATGATTTATTCCTCAGACAGATGGTATCTTGCTCTGCAGTGTTAAGTGCAGAGGGATGCTGAGGCTGGTGGCTGGTTTTCCATAGCACAAGGAGGTGAGATGCTGTATGGGTTTGGCAAATACATGGCAAATTCCGGGCTCTCTCAGGGATCTTGTTCAGGTCTCCCTTTAGCAGCCTTCTTGAGGCGCAGTCTGGGCTTACAAACTATGTCCTGAATTCAACTCTGTCATCATAGCATCTTGCACAGAACAAATAAATGGAGTATTCTTTAGCAGCTTACACTGGGGTTTGGAAAGGCTTGACCTCTCTGTAGGTTGCAAGTGTTGGCTTTTGAAGATAAAAACTGACGTATAGAAGCTTTGGTTGTATGGGTGTTTGGAAGGCAAACTCTCCGAACCTCCAGCTAATACCAAGTGTGTGGGTGAGGGGGGTATCCCTTTCCCCCTCCCTTTGCCTGAGAGCACGTGGGGAGCTAGCAGGCTGCTTCATGAGTCAGGCTTAAATCATGCACATCACATATGTCAGGTCTTATGTAGCTTCTGTTATCCTTGTTGCTCTTGCTACACTCTGTGTGTGTGTGTATATTATATATATATATATATATATATTTTTTTTTCCCCCTGGTGCCATACTGGGCTTTTGAGACTCAGCAGTAAGAAAAATACTTTATGTGATACTACACAGTTGAGATCTTTTGTATTGTAAGTTGGTGTTTCCACACTCCTCAGTAGTTGATTTTAATCAGCTAAATTGATTTTAGGATTGCTCTTTTCAGCCTGGAAGCCTTTGCTTTTGTAGATGGAGATTTGGCTATGCCCTTTAAAAAATGGAAGACTGTCACCACTGCAAATTCTGTTTTTATGCTATATCAACTTTTATGATAAATAAATCAGTTTCACAGATCATGAAAACCGAATTCACCCAGACGTATGAGGATAATGCTTTTGACCATGAGAAGTGGTGTTTCTGGGGCTCTGTATGCAGTCTCTACAACATGATTGCACTAGAGCGAAGCCAAGGGGCTCCCGGCTGGCGCCAGCGCCGAGGTGCCCCTGTGCTCTCGTGTCACCCTCACACAGCTCCCCCGGCCTTCCCGAGGGCTCCCAGCTCCTTTCTAAAGCAGTGTTTGATATGTGCACGGAGCACCTGTGCTTCCTTGCTCCCTGTGCTTTGAGAGGCAACGAGAGAAGGAAGGAGCCGGTCCTCCTCCCTTCCCTGCGGTTCCGCACCTGCAGTGCCCAGTGCCGGTGTTCCCAGCCCCGGCACGGGCAAGGAGCCTGGCTTAGGGAGGCCTGCGTGCTGGCTGCACGTGGGGCAGCTAAGCCTGGCTATGGGGCTCTTGCTTTGGGCAGTGCTGGGTGGTTTTGTTTTCTGCAGGAGGGATGTGGGCTCCCTTCCCAGCCCTGCCGAGCAGGCTTTGAAAGCTGCTCTGCTTGTCTGCGTGCTCGGGGAACGCTGCCCCATTTCCTCCTAGGGTGAGAGATGGGGTCTGGCTTGATTTCCTGATGCTTTTTAGCTGCTCATTTATTTTACTCTGTGTTTTGTTTAAACAAGGATAGAGAACAGATTTATTGGCCTGGTGTACGTCTCAGGCATCTCATCCTGCACTGGGTACCAGGAAGCTTTAAAGATTATCAGGAGCCTCCAGCATCCTGGTAATTCAGAAGATAATGATGGTAATTAAAGCACAGGTTAAAAGCGAGAGAGATCCTCCAGTGTCAATGCTGGTGCATTGGCCAGCAATGTCCTAGAAGAGGTCAAATTAAAAAAAAATGTAATCATTATTATATATGATTTTATGTATGTTATAAAATTATATATAAGATGTATTTCTGGTTGCCCAGGTTTCATGCCTTGCACCTGTACAGGGGGCTGGGCTCGGGGGTAACTTCTCTCTCCTCCTGCCTGGGGAAGCTGCTGAGCCTGAATGGGGTGGCGTGGAGCAGGAAAGGCCAAGAACACAGAGTGTTCTGCAGAACTTCATAGAACCTGACATCTGAGCATGCAAATAAATCCTGTGCCTGTTTTGTCTATGAAAATGAATGGAAAATTATATTACCTGGCATTGTGCAATTCAAAAATCATCTTTTGTATATATTATTATAGATTATATATCATGGCCTTGCTTAAAAAAAAAAAAAAACCCTAAAAGCCACAATATCTAAGGAGGTAAAAGAAGTCCTCAGGGAGTTTTACCTTTTTGTGTTCATTATTTCTTTGTAGCCCACTGTTTTCTCAAATATAAAAGAAGTGGATTTTTATTTTGATTAAAAATATGCGTGTTTGCAGATGCAAATCTAAAATCACCATTAGCTTGATGTATGTATGTCTGTAGAAACCTCCTTACTAATTGCAGCTCCTAAAAGAGCAGAATTCATCATCATCAGCACCTTTTGGAACTTGACAGGGCCATTGGTCTAAGCAGGAACACAGCGTTGCTGGCTAAACGCTCTTCAAGAACTGGCCCGTGATCCACAACACCCTCTTTCTGTGGAGGCTGTTTGAGTGGGGAAGAGTTCTTGTTTTTAATGAGGAATGGAAATAGCTTTGAGAACAGTGGGGAAAAACTTGGACAGTTTTGTGAAGCAGTTCCCCTGGGCCGGGCAGGAGCGCGCGACGGCGCCAGGCCGGGGGGCCGGAATGAGCTTAACCAGGGAGAGGTTTGGGGATGGTTTGTGGAGTTTGGTCCATGTGACATATGCTTGGAATGAAATAATTTCCCAGGAAAAAACACAATCTATCCCCTTGTTAGATGAAGCTGCTGGCAGCTGACATAACGTGCAGCTTTTATACGTAATCGGGGAGAATAAATAGTAAAAGAAATAGTGTAATGGAGCAAAAGTGAAGTCAGTGGCACCTGGAATCGCTCGTGAGTTTCAGCTCTTCCAGCTCTGTGTTTTGCGAGGTGCGAGCGGGTGTTGCCAGCCAGGCTGCATCGGCAGATAAGAGCGCTCTCGCCGCGAGGACGCAGGGCCCGGTGCTGGTGGCCTGTCCGCCGGGTGCAGGGGACGTGGGCTCCGCTCGAAGCCCTTTCCTGGGGCAGCTGCAGCTGCAACAGCCCCTCGGCCGCTGCGTCGGGGCCGCGGGGCTGCGCCTGCTTCCCTGGCAGCGCGGCCTGGGCAGCAGCTCCCGCTCCGGAGCCGGGGCAGGAATCCGGAAAGCATCCAGAAACAAGGGAACTACTGACCTGGAGGGCTCTTTCCCTCTCTCTTTCCCTCTCTCTTTCCCTCTCTCTTTCCCTCTCTCTTTCCCTCTCTCTTTCCCTCTCTCTT
>JAVCKT010035416.1:0-33706 GCA_032273925.1 Rhynchotus rufescens | reverse complement strand
TTTAATTCTAAGCTTTGGGTGGTGGTGGGGGGAGCGGTTTACAGCTGGTTAAATCTGAAATGCCTCTTTTCTTTCCTCCTTGAACTTTCTACTATTTTGGCACTCTTCAGCTCCTGAAGGTCTAATTTAGGCTCCATCAAAGCACTTGAATGAGAAGAGGAATAATTCTCTCCCTTACCCCCATCTCCTAATGCATGTATAAATGACACTGTCAGTGAAGGGACTGACTGTAATTTGAGGAGGTCGCAGCCCTTAAGATATCAATTGTTGTGGCAGCATCATTCTCTACAGGGAGAACTGGGCTGCGTCCCCATGTGTGTGTTCAATGCACCAGGCACATCTGACACTTAAGTAATCCCTGCCTGTGTCTTTCTAGTTCTGTGCATACAACTCTTAATTTTATATCTGAGCAATACTGATATTCTGCTCCACATACGACCAGGACATAGATGTTTAAACAAGCCAGAGGAGCATTTCTAGCCTGTGCCCTTAGAGGAAAGATGTGGACTTGGCCTAGTTTTTAAATGGCCAAAGCCGGTGGCCGTCACAACATTGATCAGCAAAAACTCTTGTGCTGAGCAAGACAAAATTACTCTCTCTGTGGCTAAAGGTGAACAATGACATTGGCACAGGGCAGTACCAGCTTTTCGCCAGGCCTAGATGCTTGCAGCAGTCTGTGGGACACCCAGCGAGGTGCAGGGTGACCTTGCTGCTTGAGGCCATGCTGTGTTTCATAGCAATGACAGTTCTTGCTTCTGCTTTGCCAGCCTTCAGGTACAAGATAAGCTCTTATCAGCCACTTGGGCAGGCAAGGAAGGAGGGGGGAAATGAAAGAAAAGGATGAGCTCAGACATTGTGTCATACCTGGAAAGCATCTTTTGCTCTCTGTGGCGTTGTGTGCACCAGCTTTGATGGACTGCTTAGTTGTCTTCTGGCCAAATATTCTGGTGCCGACGTACAAAAGCTGTCCCATTTCGGTACTTACGCATATAAATGTTAGCACTGCTATACAGGAAGCAGCTGTCAGATGGATAATTGCACAGAAGCTGCTAGGTTTTTGTACCGATTAAGAAATGATTCAGACATCCTGGTGGGAGGCTACAGCCTAATGTTTGGGCTGGATTTTCAAAGGTGTTTAGGTGCTGGAAGATTCAGATAAGTGTTTAGGGGATTGACGGTGTCTGATGCTGGCTGCAGTCGGGCATTTTGGTGCCTGAGCTGCCTTGATACTTTAGGATCTCCTGTTTGCAAGAGGTTGAGAGTTCACCTTGTGCCACGGAGAGCTGGCAGCTACAAAACTCCTGATGCTCTGGTACAGCAAAGGTGCTAAATCTACAAGGTGATGGGCCTGTTGCCATTGAAAAATGATGTAGGTCAGAGGCCTTTGAAATCTTGGAGACCATCAACGAGTCAGGACTGTGTCAGTAAACAGTAGGCCATCTAGAAAGGAGATCTACTCAGTAGGAGAAGCTGATTTCAGTCTTCACCCTCTCCCAGACTTGCTGACAGCCCTTCCTACCCTCAAGCAGATCAACTGAGGGCGCACTCCATCTCCCTCTCAAACCAGATCATCAAAACAGATATTGAAGAGGACTGGCCCCTCACTGCTAGGCTGCTGTGTGTCTCCTACTGGTTCATCTTTCATTCAGAACAGGCTAAGAAAACTCTCTTTTATAAGTGTCATAAAAATCTCTTTCTTAAATGCCATTCTGGAAGGTATAAGATGTCTTTGATAGTACCAGAGGCAGCCTTGCAAGGCTTCACTCTTCCAGCTACCAGGAAGGACAGGACAGCAGGTCTCTTCAGCTGGTGGGCACTCAGAACCTAGGGTGCCCTCCTCTTCGAGCACTGCCAAACTGGATCATCCAGATCTTGCTTGCTGCTTGGTACAATCTGGGATGTATCTGGTTCTGGAGCTGGGCTGGAATTAATCTAGGCCCTTGCTTACAAGCAATTCCTTTACAGAAAATGCAGGATTTACTGCTATTGGGTGTAGGGCTTTCCTATGGTCCTGCTGTCATGTTGTGGTTGATATTTCTCAACACAGATATCCTGTGCATCTCCAACTCTTCAATGCAACTCAGCCCTGGTTTGGGAGAAAATCAAGGCAAAAAGAAATTCTGGAAAGCCCCCAAACCAGCATGCTCCCTCGTTAGCCTCCTTCTGAGAATTGCAATGGACCTGCAGGTGATGTTGGTCAGTGTGATGGGGTGCAGAAAAGCCAATGGGCCTTATTTTGGCTGAGGAAACAGGCTCTGTAATTAGGAGAAAGTCCTGGATCTGCCTGTTCTGTAGTTTCTTTTTTTGCTTTGTTTAGTATCTGGAAGCAGGTTGTGTTGCCTCTTCCTCAGAGGATAGAAGCTGTGTTTTCTGGGATGGGGTCAATCCCAGGTGCGTGGTCCAGCCATCGAACAGAGAAAGGCAGAGGATAATGACCACAGGGTGACTTTTCAGCAAAAATCAAAGAAGATGAGGCTGCCCCCTCCAATGAGAAGGAGGGAGATGAGGAGCTGGGGAGAGAGCGTGTTACAGTCATCAGCACCGAGTTTAAAGGAACCAGCAGTGGCCTGTGTTTTAAAGTCCTGTCGGTAGCACTTAATAGCCTTGGCTTCCCACAGAATTCCCTTAGCCTGTTTGCAATCCCTCCTGGCAGTTAGACTGGTAGATTTATATGATTTTACAGGGGTACGGAAGACTTGCTTTGCTGCACAGCACCATTTCCCTGTAATGGATTCGGTGACAAAACAAATTTCAGCGGTGTAAAAGCACCCAGGCTGCAGGTCCAAAACAGTCCATTTGCAACACCCTGTGGTGAGTGAAAGCCACAGAACTGGTTACACTCACACAATAAAAGATGGCCAAAGAAACAGGATCAAGCCAGGTGCTTGCAAAGGGACAGATTTATGGCAGTGAGCCATGCATTGTAAGAAGTATACGGTATATCTTGTTCCTGAACTCAGCCCAATGTTAAAGAGCTAGTGTGGTCTTTAACACTTAGTGAGTTTTACAGACAAGATACTCTTAGTGGCTCCCTGGAGCACCTTTGTGGAAACCTGTGTGCATTACTGACACGCTCATGCAAGAACGTATTTCTTCCTTCAAAAATGAGTTGTCCCATGTGGGTCAGCATGGAAAATGGTGCTGGTAGGGGGCCCAGCTGCCTGGAAGAAGTGTGGCATGGGAGCCCTGTCCGTGTCAGGGTCTGCCAGGTACGTGGAGGTTGCAGGAGGCAGCTGAGGGTGGGGAAGGATGAGTGGAAGGTGGTCCTGAGGAAAGGGAGCAGCGTGTTGCAGGGAGGGAGAAGGAGTGCTGCGGTCAAAGCTGAGACAGAGCTGCAGTTTGTGGTTAAAAGTCCAGAGGGTATTTATATCATGGTGTTTGTTTCATGTATGAAGCAAAGGCTCTTTCCCCATAGCATTTCATATTGCATCTGTTTTGAAATCACAAATTTTCATTCCTTGAGGAAGGTTGGAGGTTCAGCAGCAGCAAATACCACCTATGATCACCTCGTAGTGTGGTGTCCATCATTGCGTGCCAGCTTCAAATACAGCAAGACCAAGTCTATGGTTGCTTCTGAGTAGCAGACACAGGTGGCAATTGATCCACATGTGCAGACACTTGGTGTTTAAAGAACTATTAGGAAGCCTGCAAAGCAGGTGCTTCTCCTGATTGAGTGGCTGCTGACTTAAGAGCCTACACCTGTGAAGACGGCTGGAGAATAAATCCATTCGCTGCCTTTGAAACTTGCCTCTTTATTCTACTGCTGTCCGCTTGGAGAGGAGTTCTTCCTAGCAGGGTCCAGATCTACCTCTGCCTCCATAAAAACTTATAAAATTGGCTCCTGATGGTGGCTGGTTTCCAAGGGCTACCACCATAGAAGCTAAATATTGTTTGTGTAGATGGAATATCTGACCATGCCTCATTCAGCGGTGAAATAGTGACACTCCTTCTGCCAGTGGGGCAGATTTCCTGCACCACAACTGGAGGTAAGGCAAATTTCCAGTTCTTCACCTTCTGCCTATACAGAACAATCAGGGAATCTGGATTGACAGATTGATGTTAGTGCTGCAGCCTGACAGGCGTTTATCTGGACAGTGCAGATTTCGGTGTGATGTCAGTTTGATGTGTTACTTGGTCTGTAGGAACGGGATACGTGTAAGCCACCATAAATGCTTGCAGTAGAAGATATCTACAGCCAAGTTAGCAGTCCCCAGGAGAGGAGACAACAGGCATTTATCAATCTTAATGTGTCTGGTGAAAGATGTGGGGCATAGGCTAAATCAAGTCCACTTCACTTAATAGCTGAGATGACATTCAAGTTCAGCCACCCAATGAAAGACCAAAAATGTGAATATTCATCCTGAATCTCAGGTAAGTCCCTATGCAGGACTGACCAGCCATATGTGAATGCTCTCAGAGGGCAGAAAATCAGCCCTCTGTGTGTGAAATGTGTGGGGCTAGTGTGACTCTGAGTGATGGGACACATGCAGAGGGACATGCTCCCTGGTCAGGCCTCCAAACAAGGCTACCTGCAGGTGCAGCTCCTTGTGAGTCTGCAAATCACGAGCAGCTGGTGTGGGGCAGGGTGTGTATTCACACCACCACGAGCTCGTGCTGAGCGGGGTATCCTTTCTGCAGTCACACACCACCCGAGGCTTCTCCGATGGAGCTTCAAAGGTGATAGAGGGATGAAAATGTCTGGATGAAGCCAGAAGAGGTTTGAGCGATTTCTCCGTAGCTATGGAACTGCTACCTAAACCAGGAAAAATGGTTCTCTTATGTTGCTAAATCTTTCCTTCTCAGCCGGCGGCTGTGCCTTGCTGCTCTGCAGAAGAGCTCAGGGTGGCAGTGCTGCTACGTGGATTGAACCATTGGCTGGTTGGATTTCTTTTCCCTGTTGCTGCACAGGGAGTTGTATTCCTAGAGGGATTTCAGCGGCTTCACGTGAAAAAAGACGCAGGATAAAACAGCAGAAAGCAGTGCCAAGCTTTTAATTAAGGACATGCTAAGGGAGTCCCTGTTTGGTTGCACCTCCTCACAGACAAACCCCATTGGAATTCAACTGGTCTTACAGCAAGGCTGTGTCGGGGCCCATATCTGGTAGCATTAAATCATTACCCTGTAGGAAGAGACTGTTGTTTCCATTTTCTGCATTTGGTGTGGCTACATGTGTCCAACACAGGTTCTGCTACAACTGATAGAAGAGAAAAAAATAAGTGCCATTGTTGTAGGAAACATTAGAAAGGAGCAGCCTAAAAGGCTAAAATCTAAAAGGTCATAAATCATTAGCAGTGCCCATACCAAAGGCAGCTGTAGGTTGAGGAGGGCAGCACTCTGTCTGCCCGTGGAGGCTGTCAGTGGAGCTTTGCTGTGGCTGGGAGATAGTGGTGGCCCATCTGTTTGGTAGGGACGCAGCTCTGGGGAGCACTGGTTGCTGATGCACTCACCTCCTTGGCATCGACCTGTCTCTTAGGGATGGCTGTCAATGCTTCACGTATCTGAGAAGCTCCAAGCAACTAATACACAGAAGCAAAATCTGCCTACTGAGTAGGTTTCACTTATTTTCCTGTGTAATTTGTAATCTATGTAATCCATTTATCTACATAATCTAATCTATTTACCTAGTTAGATACATCTGTATAGAGATGAAGGCAATGATGCCTGGTGTTCTTTTGAATGCCACCCATGATTGAACACCACCCTTGAACCACCCAAATATGTCGTTCACATTGATTTCAAGCATCTCCCATGTTTCTTCTGCATTTCATGTATAGCCTAACCTAAGGGATGCTGTGCAGTTACTATTTCCCTGAGCAGCAGATCTGCTGTGTAGCTGCTCTGCGCAGTTTCTGTGGAAGCTGTGGCCTGTGTGCTTACAAGCAGGTACGTTCGTCCAGGGACTCCCAGATGGAAATGAGGCAGCTGTCATGATGTGTGAGTAGATGTAGAAATACACCCGTGTAATAGAAATCTGTTTATGAAAAGAGACCCCCATGTGCAGCAGCTGAAACAGAGCTGCTCGTGTTAGAGTGGAGAACTTCAGAATCCTGACGGGAATGTGTCCCTTATGTGTTGTGTAAAGCAGCACATAAGCAAGCATGTAGATATAGCTATGGAACCTGTGTGCTTCCTCTCTGTAGTATGTCACTCAGGGTAATTCCAGATGGGGAAGCAGAATTGTAGATAGTCTCTCCTGGAATGGTAATGGATTTAAGGTATGAACTATCCTTGAAGCTACATTGATTTGGGAAGAAAAGCCTCTGTTTGTTCTTGGCCCAACAAGGGCTTCCCCTGAGTTTTGGCAAAGCCCAAGACTTTCCGCTTTTCTGCTCCTGGCCCAGATGTGACCTTCCCTTGCCAGCTCCTTTCTCCTTGCTGGGCTTTGGATCTCCTGTTTGTACAGTAGGGAAGTAACCCAGAGCCTTCGAGGATTAATTATTGTGTTTGTAAAGCACCGTGTCCGCGTGCTTCCCTTGGAGCAGATCGTGGTGGAGGCCGCAACCGTTCACACTCTTGTCTAAATCCATTCTCCACAACCCTGCAAACACCATGGAGTCAAACTCAGTGCTGCCAGGGGGAACTGGCTCTGTCACGGAAAGGGCATTCACTGCCTGGTCCTGGGCTCTCCTTCCCAGGCTCAAGCCAGCAGGGATATTTTGCCAAGGCTTTGGAGATTCTTTGGCCTTAAAAGAAAAAGGGCAAAGCATAAGGAAAAGTAACAATGTGTAAAATGGAGCCAAATGTCATTTTGTGGGATTTGCAAACCCTGCAAAATCCAGGCAGGATGCTTTATTCCTTGGAGCAGAGAAGGCACTTGCTCTTTTGGCGGAACCGCACTGACTTCCTGCAGCGCGAGTCCCTGTGCCCATCTCTGCTGCGGACAGAAAGGAGGCGCGAAGGCTCCTCTGTCCTTGGTACAGTCAGGAACGTCTCCAAAGCATCAGATTTCAAACCAACAGTTTCAATCTCTTCTATCTGCCTGTGCTGCTTTTCCGTCGTGTTTCTTTTGCTATTTTTCTCCTCCTAAATCCTCCACTCCTTTTCCCCGATCAAACCCTTTCTCTCACGGCAAACATCATTACTACAGCAGGCAAAATGAAATACACCTGAGTCCCAGGGAAGACAGAAATCCAAGAGGGAAGGGCAAAGAACAGCAAAGAAAGAGGTCTGCAGAATGCCAACACAGCAAAGGCAGTGAGAAATACAAGACAGAGCTGTTAACCACACAGGGAAATAAATGCTCCTCTGGGAAAAATCATACACTAATGCCTATTAGCTTGATAGCCCCGTGGTTTAGGCAGAGGGCTTAGACAGGGGGTCTGGGCTCCACGCGCTGCTCTGCCGCAGACAGGCTGTCGCGTGGGCTGCTCGCTGTGCCCTTGGCTGCCTTTGGCTTCAGCTTTGCAACGGCTGGTGCAGAATGGAAACCTTTCTCTTCTAGGGCCACCAGAGGCTGGAGAAGCCCGTGCTGTTACGGGGGGTAGAAGTTCACAGTGTGCACAGAGGCTGATGTCTCCCCGGGTGCCCATTCTGCAGCTTCTGCCCTCCTGTAATGCTGCCGGGAAGCTGGAGCTGAATGAAGAGCTCCAGGGCCCCTTCTCAGAAAGGCACCGCACACAGCGCGTCCACCTGGAAACCAAAGGTTTTTGTTGTTTGTTGGTTGCTGGGAGTGCTGGGACTGCATCTTGGAGCAAAGAGGCCATAGCAGGAAAAGAGTGAAAGGGAAGCAAAGGATAGAAACAGGGCAATGGAGACCTCCAACAGTACCAATATAGCGGGAAGTTTTATGAAGGAAGGAAAGGAAAGATTCCCTTGGAGAAAGGATAGAGAGGCGGATTATGACATACTTTACTCTGTAACATTTCCTGAAAAAGAGCCAGGGGTGTTGTTTTCTGCTTTAATATTTCATGTTAAACATTAAACAGATGAAGGCGAGAAGGCTGACTAGCCATGAGTTAATCCTAAAAGCAGATATGTTTAGGACCGGGAGCAGAGGGACTTCACTCGTTATTATCAGACTTTGCTGCTCACAACAGACATGGCAATATATGTTCCTTTAGGCTGCTGCTGTTTTCCTCTGACTGTTAAACCCCTTCTTTGGATAGAAATGAGCTACTTTGGGCAGAACCTGCTCGTGTTCAGCAAATGGCCTGAGGATGCTGAAGACCGAGTCACTCGGTCTGCAGCAGGTGAGCAGCTCTGAGCGCTGCAAAGGGTGGATTTGGAGAGGTGCAGGGTTAGTAGGAGATAAATCTCCTGCTTAGCTGCTAACACCAGCCTTTCAGGACAAGAACCGTATCAGCTCCAAGCATCGTTTTGCTATGGAAAGGGTGAGACCTTAGGGAGGAGAAATAGCAGGGATGGAAATCTGTGTTATGGATTCTGAATGTTCTGAGCTAGGAAACTGTAAAGGAGAGTGGTTGATTTGGGGGCCAGCTTGTAGGCAAAGGTACGGGACCTTTCTCCAGTCCAAATTTAGGTAATTGCCAGCAAACAGGTTGATGATGATGAGATGAACAGGCTTACGTACCATAGTGGAAAGACCTGTCTATAATGGCAAGGGTGTAGCCAAACACTGCAAATGCTTCATTGGGCTGGATGCTAACTAAGCTGCTGCTCACCAGGGCACTTTACATTGCTTAAAAAGAAAGGGTAAGGTTCTCTGCACCTGGAAATTTCTGCCAGCACTAGGGTGGATTTTGAACAGACATTAAAAAAAGAGTGAAGTTTAATATTTTTCCTCTTATGACTGTGTCATGTCAGATTTACTGCCTTGTAGTGCCTGGCAAGAAACTTATTAGGAAATAATAGTTGTACCTCAGAGCTGGGGTATTAATTTTTAATCAGTTACTTATCTGAGATGATGATGAAAGTGGAATATCAAAGATGGGCAAATAGCGTCCCACATTTTCTTTCTTTCTTCAGGCTTCATTTCTTTTCCAGCTTGCCAAAGTAACTCGGGGACAGCCGTCTGTGCCCCGAGAGTGTGTGAACCCAGTCTCTAATACGTTCATTATCCCTCAATACTCGATGCCACTACAGGGTTACAGACAAGGAGGGGAGAGCAGGAGGGAGACTTAAATTCTGTGATTTCAGTGGGAATAAACTACCCAAAGATAGCGTATAGGGTTTGATGTACGTAAAAACAAGAAAGCGGCAGAGAAAGGGAGCTCTATGTTGATCTAAGCAGTTCAAGGAGAGCAGTTGTGCACCTTGTCACGGGTCACCTGGAGCGCATGGGGACACACTGGGGAGGGCTGCAGGACAGAGCCGCTTCCAGCCGTGGCTGTGGGAGCATCCTGGTGTCACCGCCGCGCCAGGAGCCCGTGCTGCAGCTGGAGCCCTTTGCTTCTGTATTTCACCTCCTTTTGGCTGTGCCACCTGGCTCTCTCTGGCCCAACCTCTCCCAAACTCTCCCATGGAGCTCTGACTGGAAAAGGAGCTGCTGCTTTTTTTCCCAGCTGACTTCTCTGCCTGGCCAGGCATATTCCTTCCCCCCATCAAGTGAAGCATCTGTTGCTTACACATAGTGAGATTGAAAAGCCAGTATCTGAGGATAAGAGATGAAGAGCAGAACTTGCTCGGGTTGCAGTGACAGGCAGGGATCAATCCAAGCAGCCAGGCTCAGAGGTGGTCAGAGGAAGGCCGACCTCAGGCCCTGCTGTGTGAGGTCCTTGGTGAACCCACATCACCATGAATGGACAAGTGATCTTGCTTTTCAATATCTCGCCTGAGGAAATGGCCTCTCCACCTTCCCTCCTCCATCCCAAGCTGTTGTCACTGCTATGAATTACAAATTGCAGCTAGCCAAATTTCTCCTTGAAAACTTCCCATGCAGTTCTGAAGCAGCAAACATTGGTTTTCAGAAAGCAGGTAAGAGGAGAGCCTCTGGTGATAGGACTTTGAAGGAAGCTATTTATATATATACATATATGAACAGATATTACAGACACATGCACTCTTGCTGAGTACTCTCTGAGCACTGTCCATCTTGGATACTGAATGAGACTGGAGTCCCATGGGCAAAAGACCTTTATTTGATCCTGGATTTGGAATTTGCATCTCTATTCCCAAAGCATAGGTGAGCTAGAGTTTGCTTTCAATAAAGGCGTAGTGCTTCGCTTGCCTTTGCAATCTCAAATTTTATTTTAAATGTAACTTTCTCTCATGACATATTCATAAAAAAAAGTTTTGAGTCACCCTTATTCTGCGTGTCCGTATCTCTCTCCATTGCTTTGTTTACTGCTGCATGGGCTGAGGGAACACAGTCCCCAGCTTTTTTTCCAAAAAAATGTATAACAAGAGAGTGCCCTGCAGTTGTCAAGTGCAGCGGAGTGAAACTTTCTATGTGTCTCTGTGCCTGTGTGCACTTCAACCCCAGAAAACACAGATCTGCAGCCTGCAACGTGATGAAAAAACTATGGAGTTCAAATAGCAAACAAACAGCAAGGGAAAGAATGAAACAGACTTTTTGTTGTTGTTTTTGGCCTTTCTGGTTTGTAAAGAAATTCTCCCACCTGTCAATACTGCTGCACTGGTATAAACCTAAGCTGTCAGACTAAGAAAAGTGGAAGCGGAAAATAACGCAGTGAGTCTGAAGCTTGTTTCATTCATAAGAAATATTTGCAATAGAGTGGTTCATAATAACTCGGGTGTGTTCACAGAGGGTCACTCCGTGGCTGTGTCCCTTGAGGGCAAGTCTGGGAGCTCAAGGAGATTACAAAGGCAACTGCATTCTCTGCTCCCTCCTTGCCGTTGTGCTTCTTGTGGTCGTGGGTGAAGGCAAGACTTTGTGTGCCATGTAAAGGCTTACACAGGCTAGAGGGCAGAGCGCTCTCATTCTGTCCTGCTGCATAAACCAAGGTTGCTGGTTCCTCCTGCTATACAAAGCAAATATTAATACATCTTACAGTAGGTTTTGTGGCATCACAGGCTGCAGTTCGTGACTTAGTCCAAGGGCAGAGCTGGGAGTGCAAGGGGACAGTCCTCTGGGAAAAGCTGTGAGACTCTGTTCCACCTGAAACGAGACCTTGGGAAAAGAGGTGCTTTGTTGCTTTTGGTTTCCAAGAAGGGCAAATGAGGAGATGGAAGCCCCTTCCTAGCTCCTAGCAGTCTCCTCCTTGACTACTTGGACACTTGGTGAGGTTGCAACCGGACAGCGTAGTGCCCGACTCCACAGGGAGCTGGATTTGACCACTCTGCTTTACTGGAGTTACCTTTTGTCTTCTGGAAACTAGCTAAGGAGTCTTCTCTCGCTGCCACGCTCGGGTTTGGGTGGATGAGCGCTGCCTCTGCTGACTGCAGAGGCTTCGAGTAGGAAATTTAAGCTCTGAAAGCCCGAGAAGTCAGTTGAAGAGGCTTTACAGACCTACCTAGCCTGTTTCAGTAAGATCCAGATGTCGGAAGCCACATTTTCACTTGTTGCTGTGCCCAGTTACTCACACAGGACCCAGAATCAAAGCCATCACCATCTGGCCTGGAAGAGAAGGGAGAAATCTCTGATTTCAGAGGAACAAATGGATATTGGTTGGACTGTAGATGTGCTAGTCTCCTCAAAAATGGCCTCTTCAACAGTTTTTCTTGTTCTAAAAAGGTAAGAGATTCAAGAAACACAGAAAAGTAGGAAAATAAAGCTGGGATTTATAAGCAAAAAGCTTATATGCTTTTTGGTTATATACAACTTATATGCTGTATATCAGGCATGAATCCAACCTGTGGTTTACATTTCAGTGCTCATCTTGGGAGAAAATTCAGTCCTGAAGTTTGCTTTCTCCTTTGCACTGAACATAACAATTATGTTCATCCTATTCAGAATCCAGACTCAATTTTTCATTCTAAGGCCTGTGCTGTTATTTCCCATCCAGCCAATCTTGGAGTTAGAAAAGGTATATTTGAGAGGCTGACCTGATCTGCCCTTTTTCTCTTGAGAAGAATGTGTGTGATGATGTTTAGAAAAATGAAAAGAAAAAAAGCTTTTCTGCATGCCAGTGGACAAGGAGAGAAAGCGCACGCACACACACACGCACACGCACATATATATATATAGTTTTCAAAACCCACTTATCCAAAATGCTGCGATCAGGTGCTGATAAATATATTCACAGACTTATTTTCTTCTGTTTCAGCCTTCCTCTGGCCAGTACAAAATTGTGCATGACTCTCTTCTCCCCAGCAAGTTTGACAAGCATTGTCTCAAGCTGTTCACTTTCCTCTTTAATAAGATGTACTTTTTATGGAAGTTTTGACTTTATTTTTGAATATGCTAGCACAAAAGATTTTTCCAAACAATCATCACTTTTTTATTCAGTCCCATCTGATACCTCTGTAGGTCTCCATGGAAGGTGAATAGACATATATGAAGTATAAAGAAGAGACCAGGCAATTTTACACGGCTTTTTCTCCCCTACTGCCTGCCTCAGTAATCTGACAATAAAATTGGATTTTTGGTATCTCTTTAACACTCCAGAAAGTAAACCCCTTTCATAACATGTATCATTTTCTAAGGTAATTTAAAGAGAATACCTTTCACTTTTAAATTGCCCTTTGGCAGATTTGAAACTGCTGTTGTTTTCTGAAAGCTCTTGGCATTTAAAACTGCTTTATATGAAAGAGGAGGGGGGATTAAAAAAAAAAAATGGAAAACTCACAACCTCGGCTACCTCGCTTTCCTTCTGATCTGTCCAGAGCTTTTCAAGTGAGTGGGAACACGCAGACAAATGCATTCTGAAGAAAATCTCATTTCGACCCTAACTGGTGCTTCACAATTTCCAATTCATGCTGTTGCCATTTTTACAGGAATTGATGGCTGCCATTGTTATCAAAGCTGACAGGCCGCGGGTAGGTTGCACAATCAGCGCAACCTGCTTGAGCCTTTCATTACTCCCGAGTGGCAGATTCTCATGATATCTCTCTTTTATAGGCATTGCTCATTTTTATTTTGCATTTGACACGGCTCCTCCACTTTCTCACTGCTGGGGTGCCGAGATAAAGCGACGCCTCTAAAGTTAAAGCTCCCGTACATGCAGAATGTCGTGGTTGGTTTTGGTGCAATTCGTGCATTTCAAATCCAATGATGCTCTGTTTAACAAAATTAATGGCTGCGTAATTGCCCAACATGTGGATTCAATTCTTTCCAGGTCTAATTTTGAGACAGTGTTTTCTAGTTGGGCAACATGAAGGAGAATGTGAAGTTCTCCATTTTGGAAGTGCAAATGAACTCTGAAAACCAAAAGGTTTGGGGAATCTAGAAAAAAATAGAGGAGAGAGTATTTCTGCTGAGTCAGCTTTGTCAAAAAAATCTCTCTTGTCCCTATTGTTAGGGCCTGAAAGGGTGCTGAGAAATCATGAATGGCCAAACCAGTGATGAGATTTAAAAATTGGGATGAGTAGAAGTGTGATGAATGGGGAGTGCCGGCAGCCCAACTCTGCAGGGACTCAAGAGAACTGAATAAAAGATAAAATTCCTTGCAGTGAAGAAGTGTTTACCTGCCCTGGTTATAGTTTAAGCAATTTGAAAGAGAAACCTCCAAATTTTCATCACAAAGACTCCATTCAGAACCCTCAGCTCTGGCCTGAATAGGACTGAGTGCCCTAATGAGGTCCTCGTATGACAGAGATGGCACTAAGGGGTGAAAGAGGCATTTCAATAATCCATCGTAAACCTTATTATCTAGGTCTAAGCAGAATTATTATTCTACATTACAACATATGGCTAATATCAAATAGGAGACGCCTGGCAGATCTTGGAAGAGATCTGCCCAATCCTCCTTTGTCATCCCAAAGATCTCATGTTTGGAAACTGGATTCCCTCAAGATTTTTGCTTTGCTTTTGCATTTCAGCACAATTGCTCTCCCTGCTTCCTTCAATCCTGCTTCCAGTGCTTGGAATCATGGCCAGAGGGGGAGATCTATTGTGGAATGTATAATGGAAGTAACAACGACCTGAAAGTAAATTAAGAAAAAGATTGTGAACAAATAAATTTGTGAGCAGATATTGACAAATAAGTAACTCTGCAGTTCCTAGTAGCACGGTGGCCATAAATATTCAGGACAAGATTGGCAGAGTGGGCTAATAACTTTTATCATTAGATTCAGGGCTGTACTTTGGGTTTGAAACAGAAGTAGCAAACTTGCAGGTAAATAAACATGAGGGACAATTGCACTCATTTTATTTAATTCCCTGAATCAGTTAAACAATTAGAGAGGAAGTGGTTTGTAAAATCTCAGAAGCAGGTAGGAACAGTCAGGTCTGATTTCCTAAGACATGTTCTCATGATGATAGTGAGTCAGGTATTCAACTGTCGCCTTTGCTATTTATTCCTGGTCTTATTGTAGCTCCACTGACACCACTGCTTGTGCAAAAGTGCTGTGACCAAGGTCAGAGTAATGAGTGGGTTCAAAAATAACTTGTGAAAAAAAAAATCTCTTTTAAACCTTTTCCTCCAAGCCACAGCACAATAGTGGGAATAATAAGAGAAGGAAGTCGCTTCTGAAAATTTCACCTTGTGACCCTTCTGCTTCTAGGACCACCAGTGCTATGAAAAGCTGATGCCCTTTCTGCTCTCTGGATCTGGCAACACTAGAAATTAGCAGAGACAAAAGGGCAGCCTGGCCATTTTTGTGCCATATGGAACAAGCAATGTTGTATCAAGGATCTGCTGTCCCAATGTGGACTGTATCACATAACATGGAGCCAAAAACTTGGCACAGAAAGGTCCTAAGGAGTGGAGGGTGTTTCATGATGGAGGCAGAGAAATAGATATATATCCAAGAGGCCTGGAGCTCACAAGGAGTCCAGGCTTGAGTGGAAATAGAACTTGCCAGATTCTGGACAATTAATAATAATGAGTAAGCAAATCAATCATTTAGATCCAACACTGGAATTTCAACATAGATAATGACCATCATAACTATATGCATCTATATTTAAAAAAAAAAAGCTTTAAGATATGAGGAATGATGGCCTGAGGATGGCAGCAGGGGGGTGAGCAGATAGATGCTGCTTCTCTTCTTTCTTAGGCCCACTACAGATTTCCTGCATCTCCAATAAGTCACTTCAGCTCTGTGTATCTGCTTTTCCCACAAAACGAGGTTAACAAGGTCTTGCAAGTAATAGTGTGAGGCTTGATTTCCTGAAATGGCTTTGATGTCACTGGAGGCTAGAAGCTGTACGAGGAAAGCATTTTCTTACCGCTGTGGTGCCTTGTAGATAAACCAGACCTTACTCTCCTGACAAAACTCAGGAGAAAACACGTTCCTGACCAGATAAGACATTGAGTCCTTTCCCTGCCCAAGCACGGATGAAATGCCCAGCATGAGAAGGGTTAGTTTTGTTACTTCCCTACCCTACCTAGGATGGCACTTGGCTACAAGATCACAAATGAAGAACCCATAAATACCAGGTGACCAAACCCCTCTACCCTACACAGGTACCCCCTGCCAGTGTCTTAGAGGTAAACCTTGCCTGTAAGTCTCTAAAGGAGGCCTGGAGCCTGACAGAAACCAGGCGAGGGCCCTGGCTTGCGGATGCCTGCGGCCCAGGGCCTCCTGCTCGTGTTCCACATTCCCTCCAGTGCTGCTAGGAGGCATCACGAGAGCTGCATTTCAGATAGGTCACCATCACAAAGTGGCAGCTTCTTATTTGACGTACAAGTTATCCTCTTTTATTACATTTGGTGTTTGAACATGCTGTTTTAGGACACATTCTTCGTAATAAGATAGAGGAGGGTTTGTGGCACCTCACTGATGGTTCCTGGTGGCACTGAGCGTGAGGCCAGGCCCTGCTGGTGGGAGAAGGCTGAGTTTAAAAAAAAAAAAAAAAAACTTATTTTTTCCTATGATTTCTCCTTTCCTGTGACAGGGAAAGAACCCACCATCTGTGCTAATCACACCAGTGACTCACCACTGTGTGGAAGGGACAGAAAATCTCTGGTAACTAATGGTACTTACACTGCCTGACAGAAAATGACCTGAGTTTTATCTTTAATTTACTTTGCCATGCTGCTTAGATGAAGAAGATCTTTAAAATTAGAGATTAATTCTTCCTCTGTATTGAATCACAGTGTATTGAAGTGTCCTGCTTATCAGGAAGCTTTATTCAGTTTAGTGGTCAAAAGCTGGTTCAACAGCAGGATTTTACCAGGTGTTCAAAGTAAGACTTGAACAAGCCAGTGCTGGATAGGCCTGTTCCCCTGTTTCTGTTCCCTGCCTCAGTCTCTGAACTACATTTTGTTATTCCTTTTTTGTACTTTCTCACCTGTTAGCAGAGATGATGGGCCATATATGGAACCTGTTATCACTTCCTGGAGACCTCGTGGTTTAGGCAGTGGAACATCTAGGTTGAGATTGCTCTTAGGTATGTTCTGAAGGAGGGCAGTTTGTAGGAGGATGGATGAAGAGCCTGCTATGCCCGGCTGTCTGTCCTGTCTCTGCTTCATGGAATGGCTTCTGAACTGAAATGATTGCTGGCTTACCCTCAAATATTGGGCTATCAATGACATTTGTTTAAAAGAGGCTTTTAAAAGTGTATGATGAAGCAGACAGTGCTGCAAGTTAATCTTTTGGAAGTGCTGGAAGGTAACCTTCTCATCATGTCTTGTCCTCATGAGGGTTTTTTTTCTGAGCACGAACCTGAATCCATTTGAATTGTTTCCAATGTGACTTTGTGAGGTTTCTTCCCTTGTGGTGACTTGCAGCTCTCTGAGATTTTACCTTTATGATTTCTTAGAAGTGAAAGTTTCCTCTGCTGATTTTAGCTAAACAAGTCCTGGCAAACGACTTTGAGGTCCCTGGCAGATCTTACTGTGGTGATGCTAAATGCCTATGACATCTTGCCTTTACAATTAGAACATACTTTTTGTTTGTTTTCTTTTTGCCTTTTTTTTTCCCACCCAGTGTTTCCTGTTGTTAACAATAAAAAACATAAAGTGGCAAAATAAAACATTCATCCATTTTTTTTCCACACCCTTTAACATCTAGCTGATATCTACTGGGCCTTAAGCCTCCATAAGTTTGGAAAAGGCACATTGACATTTTTGACCTTGCATGCAGTCTTTAAAGATATATCCTTTTGATCTTGCTGCCGGTCAAAGCAAGAAGGTTGTATTGCACTTTGTGTGCAGCATGAAAGATGGGAGATGTGAGCTTGTGTGAGTCTGATGTACGCCCTGCCTGATTCATTGTTTTGGTGTCTAAATGAGAAGGTTTTTTAAGTTTGTTTCAGATCCTTTTGCACAAATGCAGGAGATGTGTTTGGAAAATGCCAAATAGCATACTTGAGCAGTACTACTGTGTCTGCAGATTACAAATATTAGGCCTTTGTAGTTGCTGCCTTCAAAGTGACAAAAAAAAGAGCCAGATCGGCGCATCTACAAGCTATTTGCATTTTATGTTATTTTCGTACAATTATGTGTTTGAAGAGAGAATGCATTTTTCTTTTCTTTTTTTCCCCACCTCTAAAGCTCCCTTAATTACTTTCAGTTCAGGTTGACTTGCCATCTTATTCTAGGTAATGAAAGTCAGATGGGAAACAGTGAAACTTAGTCTGAAGTCAATCAGCCTGCTAAGTTGAATACAAAAAGCACTCGTGGTTCATTCACTCCTGGTAGGGAAACAGAGATGCAGATGATTCCCACTGAACACCCAGAGAAGAAATGAAAGAAGATCATTAAAGCAAATATTAACGCTGCAGATAAGAGAGGGAATGAACACAATGCAGCCCGTCTCTGAAGTGCTGCTGTGTTACAAAAGCACAGGAAGTAGTTCACATGAATTTCAGAAGTTTTTGTCTTTTCTTTCTTTTCCGTCTCTCTTCCCAAAAGCTTCGTAAGTCCAGGTTATGAATGATGGAGTTACACAAAAGAACTGTAGTGTTATACAATATTTTACATATTCACTGGAGGCCGCACTGAAATGAAGTCTCAATGAGTTAATGTTTCCAGAGTTGGCTGGGGAGCAGCTTCGAGAGGGAAATGGCTCTGTAGAGGATAATGAACTTGATCCCTTCTAGTTCAGAGCTTGGAGCAAAATTGGGAGAGGCTGTTGTCTTACGGGCTGTTGCAAATAGTCTATGTACTTTTATGCTTTCAGGGTCTTTTCCCTACCCAAAAAGCTGTACTTGATGAACAACTTTATCAGGTCAATGCCTATGCGTGTGTCCTTCCTCAGGGAAGGACCCAAAAGAGACCACTTAGTGCTGACATCTCTCTCCTTCTGTGCCCCACGTAACCTTGTTGTAAGATGAAGTCCAGTCAGGTGCTGCAGGAACATCTCATGCACTGTGCTGTATGGAGTTTAACTCCCTATGGCACAGGGATATAGAGATGGGCCCCTCTAATCTCATTGCTTACTTAAGTGGTAAGACATGTCTGAGCAGAGAAAACTTACTTTTACTGCACATCCTTGAACGTTAAAGCTTTAGTAAAATTTCCACTGTGGAATGGGATTGTATGTAACATAACTCCTGATTCTTCTTTGTCTTGAAGGTGTTGAGTTTGTTTCAGGCTCACTGCCATTAATTGGAATGAATTTTAATGACTTCATGTAGCTTAGATGGTCGGCAGTTGTAATTTATACATGCCATATATTTATACAAATATGAGAAAGCTTTTTGATCAAAGAATTGTTTTAGGGCAGGAACAAAAGCTAACAGTGCCAGCAGCTACCCAGCATCAGACTGCATTATCTATTCTAAAAAAACAATTCCAAATAAACATCCAGGTATTTCTAATCCCTGAGGAGAGATCACAACTAAGGCCCCATCACCATGGCATGCCTCAGTTTCCCCTCTCTACAGGTATGTCAGGTCTAGTGATTAACTTTGCAGGAGGTTTTGAGGTCATCTGACAGAACACACAAAGTGATCAAAACCAGCCAGGTAGCCAAGCTAAATGGGAATCACTCTGGAGAAAGGATAGCAGCTTAGTGCTTTGCTACTATCATTTAGTTGGCATTTACGTTAGAACTGGTTCATCAGCAAAGAGGCTCCTTGGACTTACAAAGCCTGAGGCATAGAGGAACATTAGAACGGGAGGAACCGTTTGTGCTCTGCGAGCTCTTTGGGAGAAAGTCGTTATGAAACGAAGGTGACTGCCTCGTGGTGAGGCCAGCGAGGCACCCTGGAACGGGCTAAATAAGGTGGCTCTCTCAGTATCTCTTAAAGAGGGAGACTCCCTTTCAAGTCTTGCTCAGAGAATCCTTTTCTCATACCATATGGGAGTGGTAGGAAGATTGTCCTGTGTTAGTTTTGTGAGGTTTCCTTTGTCTTTTCCTGGTGTTTTTTTTTTTTTTCCTTTCAGACATAGGGTTCTGTTCTAGTGAAGGCTAAAGAAAATAGGTCTGTCTGGATTTTTTTTTTTTTGTCAGACTTATACCCAGAGCAGCCCATTTAGTGTCAATACATCACTGGCTTTTATTCCCCCTTGCTCGGGCAGCTAATAGTCTCCCTGGGAAGAAGTTGGGTGGCTGGTGGAAATGACTTATTTGCTTCAAAAAGCAGAAGTGAGTGACTCCTGGATGGCTAGAACACACGTAATCGTTCAGGAGCTCAGAGTTAAATGTTGCTTTTAATAAGGATGAGATGCTCACATTTGCATAAGTGTCAGCCTTAGTGGGACTTTTAAATAGATAAAGCAGCATGGGGACCCCTCCTGTACAATTGGAGAGGGTGGTAAGATGGCCTGAGAGGAACAGTGTGTGTCTCCCTGGCATGGAGGTTAATGTCTGTGATACTCCCCTCTACCCACAGAAGGTGCTGTCAAAAAACTTAATAAACTGAGCTCCATAAGAGACTACAGAAGAGCCCTAAGCTACACAGCCTAACATCAGAAATAGCCTCCAGCATGCATATCTAAAAAGATACTCTGAAAAGTGGGCCACAGACAATTTTTCAAATGCAAGCAGCTTAGTCCATTATTGGGAGGTAGCTGGGCAGTGGCAACTGCCCCCTTTGAAATGTTTTTAATCTATGACAAGTGCAGCACTATGTAGCTTCTTTTCTTTTTACCGAGGATAAGCCATCCTGATTATCAGGGATGTTATCGCAGGCTGAGATTGAGCGTGTGGACAGTCACCCTGGCACAGCTGCTGTGCTGTAATGTGGGGACCAGCAGCTTCGTGATCTGCTCCAATCTGATTTCCAGTCTGAGCTTTGAGCGTCATTTGGGAACGTCCCTTGGGTGCATTCACAGCTTGCTGTGTATTAGTTAAGCCTATGGAGGACTTTTCAAGTAGTGTCTTTCTCGTTGCGGCTCCGACTCTTTGCTGTTCTTTTTCAAGCTGGAGGATGCGAGAGCCCGCAGCAGAACCACAGTAACTCTGACATAATGAGCCAAGACAGGTATCTGTGGGGACACTGGAGCTGAACACAGCTGTGGTCCTGTGGAAATACAGGATAGAAATTTCTTTGAGAACACGAGAAAGTGATTATCTACTGGTCAAGACAAAAAGATCTTAATTCAACTAGAAAATCCCGCTTGGTAACTATTTATTTTCAATTGCAATTGAAAGTATCCTTGAAGGGGAACAGGAACTCAGCCAGCCTTAGAGAGATGACATCTTTATTTTTTTTTTCTCTTTTTTTTCCCTTTTTTTTTTCCTTCTTTCCTGTTTTCCTTTTTAGGAAAAGGCTCCTCCAGAGCAGCCATAATAGCTCTGACAGGACACTGACAGAAACCTGCCAATTTATCCCCTTGGCTTCTGCCGCCCTGACCAGCTCCTACCCTCATCTGGGGACTTCTGCAGGTCTTGATAACTATGGCACAGTTCTGCTAAAGCAGAGATGCACTTGCTAAAAGCCACTGGTAAATCCAGAGGGTAGCTGGGGGGCTTGCATCTATCCCAGTTTTCCATGTAGGCACAGCAAGTAATAATACCTTGACTGAACTTGTCTGTGTCCCCTTGCAGGGATCAGATCCTGGCTCCTGCTTCGCAGCAACTAAGGCAGCTCTGGCAGGAGTGATTGATGCCTTTGGATACAGGAGTCACAGTTCAGTTTGCGTGCATGACCCAGCCAATGGGCTATAGCATGGTTTTTCAGAAATCCATTTCTTTGCAGTCTAAATTTGGTTTCAGGCAATGTTACATGTGAATGCCAGTGCCTCAGAAAGGTTATTTTGCAGTTGCCTTTATTTCAGTCAGAACAACTCTGTATTTTAATTGGAGTTGCTTTGTAACAGCTATGATTGTAAATCATTTTTGATACAGCTCTCTGATGGTTTAAAATTGCATTCATAAGGCTCTGGGTTTAGAAAGGGCTGATTCCACAACGCCCCTTACTGCTTTTCTTGATGTCAGCAGCAGCTCCATTAGGACTCGAGTCTGAAGATGCAATTGGCAAAACCAAAATTATTGGGAATTTCAGTTCCCTGTGCAAGTGAGAAATACATCATGCCAGTGATGACTATAAACCAGCTGGCCCTCAGAAAAGAAAGCTGGATATCAAAAAGATGGATTATCCATCAGTCTAGTGTGTCCACATTAATTAAATAGTGAGGATCCGAGACGGCTGGCGGTGGGGGAGACGCTGTCCCTGTCCTTTGGGCAGGGAAAACTTGCTTGGAAGTGGATACACACGTGGCTTTTTAAAGGAGAGTTTGTAGGCTGGAAAAAAATGACTTTTTTAGAAGGGAAAAATAGCTTTTCCAGCACAGTTTGAAGTGGTTTGAAGGCATTGTGAGGACTTCTCTATAAGTATTTTCTGCAGTTATATTTAAAAAAAATGAAGCAACAGTGATGAGGTATAGAAGCCTCTGATGAAGGCTTCTTCTAAATGAAAAGCTATGCTTGTGACCCAAGAAGGTACCTGCGGCCAGGAAAGCCTTCCAAGCATTTGAGTAAGAGGAAAGCAAAGGGAGCAAGCAGGAGGGGTTGCCCCTTTAGCTCTCTGAGACGGCAATGAAGGAGTTAATATCTTCAGTGCTCCCCTCCCAGCTCCTGCTTTGAAAAATCCACCTAGTTGCCTATTTCCTTCCCATCTTTGCCTTTAAAATCATAGTTCCTAATAAATCCAGCAGATGGTGAGGGAAGCATTTTATATGAATACATATATATGCCTTTATATATGGGTATGGAGTGACTTTACATTTATATATAATATATGTGCAGATAATATTTGTATAAAACTTTTTGCAGTTGTTTCAGCAACTTCCCTTTGATCATATTTTCCCCTTTGCTTCTTTATGCTCTTTTATAATTTTCTTGCTCACTGACACAATATGCATTTTTCCCCTGTGTCAGAGCCTGTGTGGCCAGGTCCTGTATTTCTGTACCCTGCAGTTCATAGCCAGAAGAAAAGAAATAAAGGGTTTTATGAGTGTGAAAGATTTTCTATTTTCCCTGGATATCTTAAATGTTGATTAGATTTAAACAAGCTACAAGATGCTCCTATGTCAGGCTGCTGAGACTGGCTTTGAGAAATGGAAGGGATTGGGGCACGGGGCTGTGATAATCACAGCGTGGAGTGATGGAGCACCCCTCGTGCAGAGGAAACGGCCCCCCAGTTTGCTCTGTGTTTTACTGCTCTGATCCTATGGAGTGGTGTTGATTTACCTCAGCAGAAAAGCAGTGTTTGCAGGTATGTGTTTGTGAAATCAATTCACCTGCTCCTAAACAGAGGCTGGCGGAGGCTGCGCCTCGCAGGAGCCTTGCTGCGGTGGTGGGCGAGCACCTCGGACTGGAGGTGAAGGCTAACGAGCCAAATGGCCCACAAGCTGCAGGGCTCAGGAGGGGATCAGCGCCGTGGAGCTGCTGCAGAGCGGTGGCCTCGGCCCTGTGCAGCCACCTCCGTCCCCCACATCTCTGCAGACACCGTCGAAGGCGTCTCCCAGCCATCAACCATCGTGGGCATGTGGGGCAGGCAGAGCTCGGTGCAGCACCACCGCTGTAGGGGCATGAGGTGATTGCTGCACATGTGGATCTGCTTTGTCCCACTGCACCAAAGCGTTAAATGAAGTCATGAATTCCATGATTTCCTTGTATGGTCTTTGATTTCCAGGTGCCTCTTCCAGGCTGGTGTGCTGGGTGCTAAGGGCTTCCTACTGAAAGGAGAACTTGAAGTTTCCTGATTTTTAGGCCTTGTTGCTTCTAGGACAGTGTCAGAATCCCCCACACCGCTCACCTAGCTGTGGGTAGGGTCACAGTTCAAGACTGGGGCCATTGTTGGTGACCTCGGGGCCTCTTTGCCCTTACTCACACTCTTCAGTCTCTAATGAAATTAAGAGCTGCTTTTTAGGCAGCCTTTTGTGTCCCTTGTTGAGTAGCCTGCCCTGACAGCCTTCCTGGGGAGCTTAATACAGTTCCTTAGACATGGCCTTTATAGATCCTAATGGATCCTAATGTTGTAAGGACAGTTCCTCATTAGTGAACTCATTTAGAGACACTTGATTTTAATGGCCCCAGTTCCTCTCTCACAAAGAAGTGGCAGAAAAAGCATGAGAAAGCAAGATTATCAGTGGAAGCTGGAAGTAGAAAATCTGAATAAAAAAGCAATTCTGTGAGCAATGGGTTGATTGAAATGCTTTCTATCATCTCTTCTTCCCTAGCCTTGTAACATCTGCAGCCTGGGTACTATTTCAAATATCTCCTTCTGCCCAACAATGCAGTGGAGTAAGGAAAAACTTAGCACATCACTAGAAGCCTTAGCAAGAATGGACAGAAACATTTCCTGAGTTGGGGCCAGTGGAGTTTGCAAATTAGCTGAAAGCTCAAAGAAAATGCACCACTTACCAAATATATAAATAATTCCATACATTATTCTATAGCACATCAAAACACAGAGCCAGCCTCACACGCTTCAGCAGTCTTTACTTCTGAGTGTTTTAAATGAGTTTGAAACCCTCTCAGATGCTGCTTTCCTTCATAGGTGAATGCCTATCCAATGTACCAAAAGCAAAAATGTAATTAAACTTTAAACTCTCAAAATGGCAAGTACCCCTGGGACAGCACACGGGTAAAGCACAGTAATTGTTCGTATTTACTCTGTGTCTAGTTAGCACTGCTGCTCAGGTGCCTGCTGTAAATGCTAGCTCATGAAAAGCAAAAACTGTAAGAATTAGGCCGTCTTTGTGAGGGCTTCCAGGTGTTAATTGACTTTTGAGGTGGTGTTGCTTCGTTATCTGCTTGCTGTGGAAAGTGCTCGACTGGATGCTGGTGATGCAGTGGGGACCTTACGCTTTTGATTCCCTGTATTTCAAAGTCTTCCCCATAAACACACAGTTTTTATCACAGTTTTTATGCTGTCGCAGGGGAGCTGAGTATGCCACGTATGAGGACTTAATTTCTCTGGGCTCCGACTTCTTTCAGGTGTTTCCCTCTCTCCCTCCTGGTCATAGGGCTCGTGTTTGTGCTCTGCAATGTCCTCTTAGTAGGAATTGGGGCAGAACCATCTTTTGCACCAGCAAGGACAAGAGCAGTATAAAGAATATCTAAATTGCTATAGAAAGACTGTCTTGATTTGTTTTTTGCTGCCGAGTCCTATAGCAAGTCATGTTAAACTTGTTATATGTCAGTGAAGCCCTCTGTCTTAATTGTGCTGCTACATATGCACATGCAACAATTAAATAACCCCACTAAAATAAGGCAATTTTTGAGTGTATTTGCAGACTTTGATAGTGTTCTCAGGTTTCTGCTCTGGTTGAACAGAAACACTCAGTTCTGTGTTCTATTTTCTTCTGATTTTAACATGGTAAAAACAGGCTCTGAGAAGGAAAAGCAGAATGAATCAAATTCCGTCTTGACTATTTCAGATGATTTACAGGAGAATCATCTGAATCTGGTCTTTGACCTTTGAAGGGATTCCTGTGTCTGTAACTGGAAGGGCCTGGCTGTGCAGGGACTCTGAGACTAGCAGACACCACAGGGTGCTGCTTTTGTTGTTGCTGCTGTTTGTTTGATTGTTTTTTTTTACAGTTTGTGCCTTTTGCAAAATGCAAAGCTTTCTACAAAAAGTTTTCTGCTGCAGATAAACCGTGGCTTCCAAGCAGAGGTGAGAGGCACTGGATGCCTTGGCCCCTGTGCCTTTTGTGCAGATGTGAGTGAGTGTAATTTTCATACTAAGGGTTGTTTGAGTTTATAAAACATTGAAAAGAAACTGCAATAAAGTGTCTTAATGGCATTTGTGATTTTGTGCTTTGCCAGAGTGCTCCGGGGTACTGACGGTTCCATGAACTCTGGAAAGGAGCAATTTCCTGTGCTAACGCTCAGTTATTTTGCACTGAGTATATTGGGAACTGTTACAGGACTGTCTCTGTGTTTTGGGCCACTGGCAGGGTGGTATACCAGTTCAGTCTGAAGAGATGGCATCCAGCTAACACCTGCTGCAGGAATCTAGGGATCTGCCTTGTAGACAAGATCTCTGCAGTGGCTAAAAAAAGTGGAAAAAGCTTTTGAAAAGTTTCTAAAACTCTGTGGATGTTTGATGAGTTCTCAAAGCAGGAGATTTTCTTCTGCATCTAGACGCTCCCTCTCCTTGACATTTATGTCATTTCATCTGAAACAGCTCGTCACCTGGGTAAGGCAATTAAAACAACAGGAAAAAATATTTTTTTTGCTCTTCTTGCACTAATAACCAATGTTATCAAAATTATAACAGTAACGAGGGCTTAGGCCCCAAACTGGGGGCCCTTTAGTGCAACCTTGGACTGCCCATGGGAAATACGAATGGGTTAAAGCAAACCAGTCCCTTTGGCACCTTAGCTGAGCGCAACGCCCCAGTCTTTTAGTTCCCCGTTGACCAGATAAGTGATGAAAGGCTCAGATGCAAGAGCAGTTTTGTCCCTCTCCTTTAGCACCACGGCCCAATGCAGTAGAGAAGTCGATTGAAAACCAACCATCAGAAAGGAGGTCAGAGAGGCCAGAGGGAACTATCTTTCCTTTCAGCAGGTTTTCCATGTGCTGCATTCTTTTTACTGGCAGCCAAGCAGCAAGGCAGAGGGAGCCTCTGCCCTCTCACCAGGCGGGGAGGTGTTAATGGATGGGTGCTAAAGGCTGCTGTCGGGATGGAGGTGAAAGACAGGCAGCCTCAACACATCTATCAGGCTTGTTCCTTGACAGCTGCTCTGAGCCAAGTAGAGTGACAGAATCAAATGGCAAGCCAAGCAGACTGAAGGAGCAGTGCGTTTAGTAGGTATCTTGGTGTATCTCTTATAATGAGGAACTACTAGCGCTGTGGGATTTGGTCCATATGGACAGGAGAGGTGCGTGTCCAAGTCAGAGGTCACTAGCACCTTTTCCCTGGGGGAGGAAAAAAAAATTCCTTCTCCCCTCTCCCAGGCAAAAGAAGTGTGGAAAAGGTGTCAGATTTTTAGCAAGTGTTTGACTTTCTCTAGGATTATAGATGAGGCAAAAGAGTATCCTTCTGTCGGAAGCTGGAACCAGAGATGAACAAGGCTGTGAGCGCCTTGGCATGTGTCAGTTCAGCAAAGTTCCCAGAGGATCACATCTTCTGGGTTTTCACATCTCTTCATTTCTTTTTCTTTACACGCTCTTTTTTCAGCTTTTCTTAGATTTCCTTTCCATGTCTCCTTCCAACTCAAATTTCTCAATCTTGCTGCTTCTCTGCCTTGCTTCCTATTACCCTCTCAAGTGTCCTGCAATGAATCTCTCCATTGAAACTTGTCTTTTTGAAACCAGTTTTTTGAATACCTGTCCTCCCCACTTCTCTATTCTCCTCCAGCTTCAGTGAACATTTCTGAACTCCCCTCTCTGCTCCCGGCGTCCTGGTTGCCCATGTACCCTCATATTCTGTTTCCTCCACTTCTCAAATGGTGACTCCTCTCCTTATTCCTCTTGGATATCTATTTTTCCTGCCTACACCTCCTTTAGACTCAATCACATTGTGTTTTCACCTCTACCTTGCTGCTTCCTTGCAGGGAGGATTTGCAGGCACTGTATTGACTGACTACCTCTTTTCTTCTCCCCCTAACTCTTTGGTAGGGATTTGGGATATTCTACATGCAATGCAGCCTCAGCCTTCTGTTTCAAGGCCACTAAAACATCAAAGAGTCTCTGTAGAGTGTATGCCATTATGCTGTTCAGCCATTATGCCCTTATAGTGTAATCGTGTTACCCTGAAAAAAAAGCTGGAAAAATCCAAGATTACACTTCTTCCTATTAGGTGGTGAATTGCAATTAGAGAACCCAATGGAAAAATTGGGCTGCTTCATTTATTTCTGTTCTCAATTCATCAGCCTGAGCGTTAATCTCTTGCCTGCAGCCACAGCAGCCTGAAATAGCACCATTTGTTCTAGCAAGTGGGCAGGGAGGACAGGGCTAACCTGCTGATTTTCTCTCTGCTGACTGGATGTTATTTGGGATGTGGGCTGAAGTGGAGATCTGCTTGTGCGTGGTTTAGGTCTAATTAGTTTTGCTGACCTTCTCATTCTCTTTGTTAAATATCAGATCTAAAATTGGAAGCAACATGCCATTTTAATCCTCAAAGAGGGCTACTTAGATCCCACTTTGTGTGTCCAGTAGTATTGCTGAGTGCTTATTTTCTTAAAAGGATCAAAATAATTAGCACAATGGGGGTTCTAAAAACTTAAAAAATATCCTCAATGCAGAAAGCATAATATTTGGATTTTTATTTGCTTGAGATGTTTTTGTGAGGTTTTTATGATGCTAAGCAGGATGGATGGATGTGCAGGATTGTGGCTATTGTAGTCCCTTTCATGAGCTGAAAAGGAGAGTATCTCATTTTCACTGTTTTTCCAACAACCTCAGATTTAATGAAAATGAGTTTGGCTTCTTTCAGTGTTGTACAGTCTCTTATTGAAAGAGCTCATAGAGTTTTTATCTGCATTCCAAGAATCATCTTGGATGCATCAGCATCCCTTGAATGCATCAAGCAGCAAATATTATATTATATTAAGATGGCACTTGGCACTTGGATACCCAAAGTCTCAAAAGCTTTTGTCCGTTTTGTCATACTTGAAAGTCTTTTAATGGTTACATCCTTAACTTTAGTGCATGAGATTCTAACGTCCTGAGGATCTGGGTGGTGTTGCTCTTTAACTGGCATGTGCTCTTCTCTCTCTCTTTCTAGCTTGCTTACTATTAGTTTTGAGTGAAGTAACTTTGGAATATACTTTTAAAAATATAAGTAATCTATGACAAAAACTTCCATTGGGCTAAATGAAAAAGGTACAGACCTTTCAACTGCTCCATATTTATTCCTGTCTCTTGTCTCTCTGATTGAAGTCATCTTTCTAGATTCCATCATAGATTAACTGGAAATACCGCAAGCTGACTGTTTCTTCCTATTTTTAAAACATCATGATATGTTATACCCAATTCCCATAAACTATGTTTGAGGGATTTGTCAGAGATATAAGAAGTAGAGTGGAGAAGTGAACAGCTCTGACTATGAAAATCAAACCTTGGGCTGGATACAAAACATGAATATTTTGCTATTGTTCCTTTCTTTTTTAAATTTTGAGCTGTTTCATTTGCTGAGCACCAAAAGCACTAGTAGTGGTGTATATAAACCACTGATGAAAAATCTGCAAATTAATGAAGGTTCTTTCCACCTTCCTGTAGTACTTGACTAATCAGAAGTGTTTTCTGTTGTTTGCTCTCATTCAGGAATAGTCTAGGCCTGGTAAACCAACAGCAACACTTGCACGGAAGACAGCTGCTCCCCATCTTCTGTCGAAAGTTTGCTCCCAGAAATGTTTCCCTGAGTATTTCTGTCTTAAAAAGTTCCCTATGAGAGTGAACCTTATGTCAAGATAATGGGCTTCATGCATGCAAATGAGAGCTTGAGTGTTAATTAGGTCACTCTTTCTGGAATGATTTATTGACCTATATTCACTATTAGCAGCCCTAAGCCTTCCTCCACAGAGAGCCAGCAAAAATCACCTTCATCAATCTTCAGGACAGTCATAATCTTATTTTTTTTTCTATTTTAGGGGTTTAGAGCAGATTAATAAATAATCTACTCTGAGCCTGATCTTGTAGTTCTTCAAGACGTTGAGAAGCCTCAAAAGAAAAGATCTTGATTTTAGATTTTCAAAGCACATTAATAAATATCAACTTTTGGGCCTGATTTTTGAGCTGAACTTGATGGCTTTCATTGATTCCAGTGGTCACTGCATGATACTCCTATTTAATATATCACACAAAAAGAAAATGGCCTAGCTGATTTATGTAGCAAAAGGGCTGTATTAAATCTCCAAACACAGAATCAAATATCTGATGCTTCAAAACATACTGCATAGCTTGTAGAAACAAAGGGTGTTCAGACTGAGAACTTTTATTCCCTTCTTCACTTCTGGGTCTCAGAAACTTTCCAGAGCTCTTGGCATCCTTGGCTTTCCAGGAAAACCATGGCCTAGTAACTTGAAGATTAGTAGGTACTTGTACATCTAGCATACCCTATTCAGGCTGGTCTCTCGAATGCTTTGGGTTGAGGCACTTTCTGGCACTGACTTGGTTGCTGTAGATTTTTTTTTTTTTTTTAATTTAATGAGACTTCAAGTCTCTTTCAGTGCAGAGGCATCTAGGCTGAGAGCAAGCAAAACAAAGTCATCTGCACAACATATACAGTTAAGGTGAGGAAATTTCTACAGAATGTTGCAGACGCTAGAAGTTCATATTGATTTAAAATGTGAGTAAAAAATTCATATAAAGACTATTCTTTGAAGGATATCAAAAACAAAGACATGGCTTTTTTTTGGAAAATCCTGAACTGGATTTTCTGGAGGCCAGAAAATTGCTTGAAGAAGTAATCTTACCTGCTTGCTTTGCTCTAATACTTTTCCTTAGATATCTGGCATTGATCAGCATTGGAGAAAGGTTCCTGGATCCTATCGTAGACCTGCTGTTGATAGGTCATTGGGCTGATCTGGGAAGGCTGCTGTTAATCCTGTGGGAGTTATTGGTTTGTACTTTCTTTTTCTCCTAGTGATCAAGCAACCACAGCTTATGACAAACCTAACTCTACAGCCTGACATTTTTAACTGGTTCCATTCCCATGAGACTGTTTCTGTTGTGCAATCACTCACACCCATCTCAGTAACTCTGCCGGAATTGCGAGGACTTTCCAAGGAAAAAATGTCTAAGACAGCCACTCATAGAGTCAGGGTCTACAGCATCTCAAAGTGCCTCCCTTTTTGCTGGTGGCTCAAAACACCTCTGTCTTGTTTGTCCAAGTTGTCCAAGATAAGGCTCTTGCAATGAGCAGAGATTCCTCCAGAGCCTGCTGTGCTTGTGTTCCTTGGTTGGTTTTGTCTTGTTTTTGTGTAAACTTGGTTTCCTGGGCATGGTCCTGTGTGTGCTTAGACATATGTGTCCATCTTCTGCCAACTGGATTTGAATAATCACCAAATTTGGCAGATGGGCCTAAATCTCAGATATGGTAGATTCCCTGGCCTAGAAAAGGCCAGGGAGACCTCATCTGTATTCCTACCACATGATCACAGCTTTTACTAGACAGCAGAGACGCCACAGAAGGATGTGCTGTTATTAAGTCCCAGACTTAGGAAAGGCTTCAGAGCTCTCACTTTACCGGACATAAGAAAAACCCAGGCAAAAACACAGTCAACCAAACAACTCATTTTAATTACCTCTCATTTCAATGTTTTCTTTGCAGAATCAGACCTGTAGAAATTTCCCTGAGAGAAAATTACATTTTTTTTTTTTTTTTTTTTACTTTGGGCCTGTTTCTGCACAGTGAAAATGGACTTCTGGGAGGAAAAAAAAAAGTCTCTCCTCCTCCTGGATATAAAGGTTATTAATATTCTTAGAAATGATTGGCACTCAGGAAGGAGGGGAAGAACTAGTCCCAAATTTACTGGCTCTACAGAGGCAAATTGGCTACTGTGCTGGGACTGAAATACTGGCTCGATGGTATTTCTGACCATTAGCAAACCCAGGCTGGGAGGAGACTACCAGGTAATAGCCCCTCCTGGAATTTATGCTGTTAGATTAATACAGCACTCTGTGTTAGCAGGAGTTTAAAGGCCACACAGGATTTCCCAGGTGGGAACAGAACTTGGCAATGTACATATATTTCCTTATTCCTTCCATTTAAAAAAGAGAGAGAGAAAAAAAAAAAGGTTTCCTTTCTATTAAGATTGAAAGGGCATCTAAGGAATAAAAAGATTTTTCTGCTTCTCTATTGAGCTTCCTACTGCAGCATTTGAGGCTCTGATATCTGACCCTGCGTTCATAATCATTTGTGATGGTGATTCTATCCTACAAATCCATTAAGTTGATGGGGAACGTATCAGCCGGGAGACATGACTGGACAAGAACAACTAATTAGTACACAAGGTTATGAGAACATTTACAGTGGAAATTCCTCTCAGGAGAGCACTGGAAAGGGTGAGAAATGTCTCTTACTTGACATCTCTGTATATGCAAGTCTGATCCTCTAGAGAGCTCAGTAACCATCCATCTGTGGTCAAAATGCTCCACTGCACATGGTGTTTGTGAAACAGGATGGTTCAGGCTTTTCAGATGGGCTTTTTTTTTCATTTCTAGGGTCTTATGTGATTCTCAAAGAAACCTTGTCAAGCTTGACAGGCTTCAAATGTCTGTTTTTTTTTGTGGACTGCAAAATGAAGTAACCCAGCACTAGATGCCCCACCTCCCTGGACAGCAGCTGAAGTAATGGTGAGTCTTGTTTTTCCCATGTTGACCTTCAACCCCTCAGCTGAATCTCCAGCTCTTATTTACTACTGGATTACTCAGTGATTTCGAGCAGGTCCAAGGCAAGGCTTGAATTCTTGCCTGAGAGAGGATTGTGAGACTCTGCCCATCCTTCCTTGGGCAAAGGCATGAATACTTTGGTTTCTTTTACAGATCCCATCCCCTGAGTAACAAACCAGTATCCAAAGCCCGGAACTTCCTCAAGATCTAAGAAGAAATACAACCACTTGAGTGAAATTCAGGTCTGTTTTGCATTCTGAATTTCTTCTTGTTGTAGATTAGTACTAGCTATTTAACGTCAAGTAAAATTGAATTTGAGCTGCATATTTAGTTGAAATTAAACACTTTCTGAAAATGATACCAGTAACATGGCATCCATCACAGCTTAGCATACCAACAGACCAGAGTCATAGGACTACATAAAATTGTATTTTTCAAGAGTTGTTGATGTGGAAGTACACTGGAGACTAAGAACCAAGCAAGGAGTGTTTTTGACTAAGATTATACAGTGTCCCAAATCTCTTCTCACAGTGTCTAATGGGATATGTGGAACCCACTGCCTAAAGACACAAATAATGCCAAAAATTGTATGAGTTCAAGGTGAGATCAGACAAGTTCTTTGAAAAGAAGTCAAGTGAGGGTTACTAAACACAAAGAAAATACGTCTCTATGGATCAAATGAGTGCTGGAGGAAGTATTGTACATGCTTGCTTGAGTTTCACTGAGAATCATTTTTGTGGGCTAAGCTGGATACTTAGACAGTTGATCAAGCTCAGAATGACTATTCTTAAGTTGTGTTATAACATAGTAACTAATAACTTTGACTAGAAAATCAATTTTCCTATCATTTATCTGGGTAGCAAAGAATGAGGAAGAATGAGATGGACCTGAAAATGATTGTGTATAAATAAAAACAACACATGGGATAGTTCTTCTGGCTCAGTGTCAGAATCAGAGGTGGAGTTGCTTGATTTTTTTGATGTATCTCTAGCTTTGTGGCCTTTAAAAAAGTTTCTAATAAAAATCAAATCCCAGAAAGAGAGAAGCAATTTCTCAGAGGTGGAAAATAACATCATAGTAAAAATGATTTTTAGAGCTGGCATTTCTAGGATGTTTAATGATAAGTCAAACTTGCCAGAGCAGAGAAAAGCTGAGCAAATGCATAGCAATCAGAGATGTTTCCCTTGACTGCCATGTCTAATACTGTCTACGGGTATGCATATTCCCTACGAAGAGCAGATGGGAAAGCATGAGCTAATGACCATATGTACAAGCCTGATCAAGCTTGGCCTTTTCAAAAAGGTAGATACTCCAGATAAAAGTTGCTTTTTATATTTGCATATATCTATTTATTGAGAGCTACACTAAATGAAGATGAAATTCACTGGGCAGAATCCTTTCAAATCCTTCATGCTCTCCTATTTACTACCTAGAGTTATTTCAGTACTGCTGGAGGAAACTGTTTCTTCTTTCCAGTCTGAAAGTACTCAAACATATGAGGCAAGAAAGACAAAATTTGGTGGTGCTATGAGTCATCAGTAATGCCTTCCCCAGGAGGAAAAGATAGGAGGAAAATATATGAATCAAGAGATGCAGGGCTACTGGGAAAGCCTAGTTTGCTGATGGATTGCAGAGGGAAACTCACTGCTGGACCTGGTAGTGCTCTTACTCTGCTCACTGACTGGGAATCTCACTGATCACTCAGGTGCATTAGCAGATGAGAAAAACATCCATGGTTAAAGCCCTGCTGATCCCTTTTTTTGCTGCTTACGTGTTTCCCTGTTTATATCTATATTATATTTATATATAATATAAATATATTGTTTATATTTATATTATATAATTATATAATAAATGCATAAAAACCTGAAGGGTGAATGTAGGGAGGAAGGGGCCAAATTCTTTTCAGTGGAGGATAGTGAGAGGACAAGGGGTAATGGGTGAAAGCTGCAACACAGCAAGTTCCATCTCCATGTGAGGAGGAGCTTCTTTACTGTGAGGGTGACAGAGCCCTGGCACAGGCTGCCCAGGGAGGTTGTGGAGTCTCCTTCTCTGGAGGTCT
>JAVCKT010035407.1:0-17276 GCA_032273925.1 Rhynchotus rufescens | reverse complement strand
CATTCTCAGGAATCTTAAAGAATTTTAATAGTTTTGTAATATTTTAAATATTGCAAATATTCTGTATATTTTCAGAGCTCCTGGATCTGCTCCAAACTTTAAAGAATAAATAATAAAAAATTTTTGCTTTTTTTTCGTTGCCTGCTTGTTATCTCTGTCATTTAATACGAATGCTAGTGTTATCTTTTAATTACATGTCTGTGGCAATCAGAAAATAATGCAAAGAAGATGCAATCAATTAAAATTTTTAAAAAACTATATCAAGATGTTTTCCTATGCTCTCTATCAAATCTTGAACAGCAATCAGGAATTCTCTAGGCTGGCATGTAAATACTAATGACACTTTTATTGTCCAGTTCCTTAGAAAAGATAGGTCTCAATTCCTAGAGGCAAAGCAGAGATACAGACTCCTTGTACTCCAGTTCTCATCTTCTTAAGCTTTTTTTATTGTTATTATTTTGTTAGAAAAGAGAAGAGAGAGAGCAAAAAACTTCTTCCTTTTGACAGGTTCATGTTGGACCAAGCTCCCAGACCTTTCACATTCTCACTAAAAGGATACAGGCGAACTCTGACACTCCAATAAAACCGGTTTTTATTTTTCTGGCAGAATTCAAGTCTCTTACCAGCAGATACTGTAAATACTGTTTACAACCCTATAATCTTTCTCATCTAAAACTATTGTATTTCTGTAAACATCATCAAAGAGGTTTCTACTTGCTCAGCAGCTTGCTTTTTTTCTTCTCTTTTCCTATCAATGAATCTTGAACCTGAAAAGCATGGTACAAATCTGAAATACAGCAACCGAACTACAGTTTAGCAGAAGAAAGCATGATGATAAATAAAAAATAAAAAAAAAAAAAAAAAGAAAAGAAAATGTCTCTTTAAATGTATTTAATTTTGCTAATTAAAATATTTTCAGATTAAAAGTTCTAATAGAGCTAATATTCCTTTCTTTCTTCTGTTCTTTCAACAGAAGAAGAGTTGTTCAATAATTTTTGTTTCTTGTTAATTTATTATCACAATCTGTTTTGCCAGAGCATTCTACCCTTCAATCCTGGCATATATTCGTTATTAGTAAGCTGCAGTGAAACTCTACAGAAAATCCTAATATTGCTGCTTGCATAGCACCTGTCACTTGGAATTCTATAATATAAACCTTACAGATTTTGATGAAAAACTAAACAGAATACAAATTCGCCAGTGCAGCAGGCATGTTTGTAATATCAATAGAGTTTGTTAGATTTCAGTGATACTGAAATGTCTTTCATCTTTTTAACCGAGAAAGGACTTTGCTGTAAGAAATCAGATGCAGAATGAAATTGAAATATTTCTCTATAATGTAGTCTTATATTAAAAATACATTATGCATTTAGTCATAAATTTAGTCTTTTTTTTTCCCCTCATCCTACCTAATGCTAAAATCCTGTAAATTCCAAGTTGCTTTTTATTTTGTCAGTGTGACTCAAATTAAATTCAGTCCTGACCACCACAGTTCCAGAAATGCAAAGTAATTGCTTGTGCTTCCTATAAGATGAAAAGAGGAAAGTTGGCTATTTTCTGAACTCACTGTCTGTGGAAGACGAATAGTTCGGAACACTTGGTCAGCTCCATTCTAATTGAATTTAGCATTTGAAACCAGGACTTGCTGCTAAGAGTCCAAAAATAGCCTGGTCCCTTCTGGAGGATGTTTGCCTACAAAATGCTGCCTATTGATGCTTTCTTGAAACAAATGCTTGTCTCTGGCTATGAGGAATATCAGATGTCACTTTGGGAGGAATAATTATAAGAAAACTTGTTTCAAATTTACAATGTTAACCCTGTAAAACTGTCAATGTACACATTCTAAACCTCTGCAAAATAAACTTTAGTAGGACATAAGCAAATTCCCAGAAAGTAAATCCAAAACTGTCAGGTTGCTGGTGTTGTTTCAAACTCCCTTTCTTTTCTTTCTTAGTTTTGACTGAAGGAAACAGCTTTTGGCAACCCCTGGCAGGGTAGTGGGGCCGCGGGGCGGTGGAGGGCAGCTGGCAGCTCCATGGCACCGCACTGAGGCTCCTCGTTCTGTGCCACTGTGTTACAGAAGTGACGTCTGAGAAATCATAAAGTGGAGAAGCTGACGTTAAAAGGGGATCGCAGTCTTGTGGACTTTGGAAATCAAGAAAGTGTTGGAGCAAATAGAAACAATAGCAACTGATTATACCCTATTATTTTAACTCAAATAGCATCCTAATTCAACGTTGACATTAATGATGGAATTCTTAAGGTACAAATCATGCCTAACACTGAAGTGTCTCTTTGTGATAAAGCCATTTGGAAGTCTTTGTTGAATGTAAGCATCTTATGATTCAGCCTGGCAAGGAGGTGTTTGTTATTTGTGCTGAGATTTTACATTTCGACTGCCTGGGATTAAAGGGTCAGCTGGTGAACTGTTCTAAGTCACCAGAACTCGGTCTGTTTTCAGAAAGTTGTAGCAGCTGTGGATGCAGCTCAAAATATCTTGGCCCAGATTGTGTTGTCTCGTTCGCTTAGCAAATATAAAATGAAGTGATTGTTTCTGTGGCTATCTAAAGGATTTTTTTTTTGTAATCTTTCTTCCTTCGTAGCGGTATAGCTTCTGAAGAGTCTTTCTGGAAGGAGATGGGAGCATATTGAACACTTATTGTATTGGCTTTGCACTGACAAAAGCAGTCAGTGTCACATCTGAAGTGCAATAAATGTCTTAATTCAGTGCTTCACAAACTTACTAACGTGGAGAGGACTCCTTATTCTTGTCCTGGTATCTACCTAGCGTCCCATCACCTTGTAATTGCGATGCAGGCTAACTGCTTTATTAGCAGTTGCAAAGTTAAGGTACCAATACCAGATAAATTGTTGGTGTTACAACTTGCTAAATCTGGCATCCATACTTAATAAGAGTTCCAAGCAAGGAGACAAGGGTGTAGAGACTGCAACTTTCTCTGAAATCCTTGTTAAATTTTCCACTATTAAATCCTCTCCATTAGAAACTTGTAAAGTCAGGGTTCGATGCATGTGAAATATTTTCATTACTGAACTTTCCAGTAGAAAGCTAAGCCTCAGATAGCTAATGTCCTTGAAATTTGTAAGATTATTTCTTATAATGGTGCTCCAGTCTGTCTTATAACTGTTATAAATTAAAATTACCACTTTTGTGATCTAAACTTGGTTTTATATTGCTAGATTTGTTACTATATTATCAATATTCATGACAACTAATCTTGATTTGGACCCTTCTATTTCAGTCTTTGCAGTCATCATTACTGGAATTCTGAAAGGTCTTAGAATTTGAAAAGTCATCTTTTAAATAAACACCACTCATGCCTCATTCAAAGCTATTGTTTGCTTGTATAGAAGTGCAATTGAATTGTTTAATAAGCGTGTACTTGTGTATATAAGTATTTTTAATTTTTGTTTTCAGTACACACTTAAATTGCTTTAATGTAAACATTGCTGTTTATTTTTCATGCAATTACACCTTTTAAGTTATTTGAAAATATAAGCTACACTTAAAACTGACTTTGGAAGGCAAGTTCCATTTTATGCCTTACAAAAATGTGTAAGTTAAAATTCTGAATTGTTCCATATTTATAAAAATGTAATAGACTTCCCTCATTTGAAATCTAACTTTTTGGAGTTTAAATATGCTATTTCTATTTTCTCGCCACATAACAACTTCTGGCACACTGGAAATCTAGGAAACAACCTCCCTGGCTTCTAAAAATACCATGAAGCATCTTTTAATCTTCTCTTAAAAAAAAAAAAAAAAAAAAAAGTGTTTCAAAATAGCCTTAAAAAAAGAACATTCCGGTGCTCAATGAAGAAACATCTGGAGTTTTCACAAAAATTAAAAATGAAAAGGTTCTGTCCTTCATCCCACCAGCCCCTCTATGGTGCAGCCTTCTCCCTTGGTGCTGGTTCAAACAGTGCTGGAACTGCTCAGTTTCGTGGACATGAAACAAAAAAGAGTATGAAAATGTGCAGCAGAGGGCAGGAGATAGGTAGGACTATAGCAGCCAACAGATGATAGAGTCAGAAATAGCCTAGAATTTGGGAAAACCTCCTGCATAAGCACAGATATGTGATTAGGAAAAAAAATACAGTTCTGGGAAAAGACCGATCAAAGTCACACCAAAAGATATGTGCCCTTCATATACAACAATTAAACATAAAACATATGTGCATAGATGCTTAGGTGCTTGGGGACCAAATAGTTATGTGAGGATCCTATGTAGTATCTTAATACAGCTGCAGTTGTCGCATGTAGAGCTATATTTGCGAAGTATCCCCAATTGGTGTGGTCCTTGAGCTGAGAATTAGGTAAGGCATGCTGTGTGTCGCTGCCATTTCTGATTAAGCAGTCATAAAACAGGAAGTGCACAGATATGGAAATTCAACTTCTTAACCATGAAGACTATAGAATAATTAAAAATTATATTTTTTCTATAAATCTTTATTCTGTATCAGAAAAATTTGTCATATGCAGTTCTTACTACATATGTCTAATTTAACTGCAGCTGTGTTTTCTGGATAATAGCCTTTTAAAATCTTAAATGAGCCCATAGCCACTAGAACTCTGAAAACTTTTTATGTATGGATTTATCATTCAAAAGCCTCCTAACCTACAATCCTTGCAGTGACGATCCTTCAAGTGTAAAGAAGCCTCCTCTTCCTCCCCGTCACCTGTGATAAACTTCTCTGCATCATCATGCACACTACTTGACACATAATAAAATTTCTCTTTCATGTAAAAATTAGATTGTAAATAATTGTTCTTTCTGTCTTCTGCATAACAGGATATGGCACCCAGCTGAATACATAGGATGTCATACAACCTCACTGTTCTGCTGTTGTTGCAAAGTACTGTGCTCTTGGGGCTCCCACTGTAAGTGCAAAACTCGGGTTGCTTTACATTAGTGAATTCGAAGAAACACTGTATTTCCATTGTCCAAAAACTGACACATGTGGGAAAGGTGCAATTTACATGCACGGGAACACTGGTCGAGTGTATTTTTTACTGTCACTGCCAATGTAAATTTGGACACCTGAAAGAAATGTCTGCCAAGAAACAGGTCAAAACGAAGTTTCTCATGAGATGGCTACACAATTGGAGGATTTTTTAAATTTATTTTTTCTTTTCAGGCTTAGATGCTGCAGGGCTCTCCTATGTGTAACATTAATTCAAAATGCATTATCCACCTGCTGCCTGTAGCTGCTCTGGGATCCTTGGTTTTGGGAAAGTGTCTAGTGTTATAGCAGCTTGAGAACATATAAGTATATTCTTAAATGCCAATACTTCAATTACTTGCTTACAATCAAGTAACTTTTGAGGTAACCAGCAGCAGAGACAGAAATAATCCCCCTCCTACAGGTTCTGGACTGCATTCCTCCAATTAGTTTGTAATGAAATCTTAATGAAAGAATACTTTCTTGCATTAGTTCATAAAGTAAATTGTTCCACAATCTTTGAGAACAAGCCTTTTAAGTCAGGTATTTGCTACTCATCTTTCCACAGATCATTAATGTGTATTGAGTCAAGTTCTTCTTTCATCTTTTTTTTTATTATTATTTTTTTTTATTTTAATACTCCAGCTTTCTGTCTTGGATGCGGCCCAGTACCTGACTAATTTTTGAGAACATCTCTGGAGGGGTCATATGGAATGTTGCTTTTGTCAAGTTCTTGGAAAATTAATGAAAACATTCTGCAATCTGTGGAACTTCTAGATGTACTTTGAACTGTTTTTGTTCAGCTTTTCTTTTGAATACTCTGGCTTGGGTTTTTTGGCACTGACAGGAAGAAATACTCTTTATAGGTCTCTAGATCCCATGTCTCTAAATTGCACTTTCTGAAAAACTGACATTTTCTGAGCAGAACACAGAGACTGAGTGCAAGGCTGTAATTCAGCTTTGTTTTTTGCTGATGACATAAACCACAAGAGCCTGTTGGTTTATGAACAGCAGCAGCAGCAACAGTACACAGGGACTGAGTTACTGCCTGTGTGTTTGATTAGAGATAAAGTGTTGTTGCCTACAATCTAAAAACAATATTTACTTATACTTTCCAATTTATTCATAAACAGGTAAATGAAGATGGTTTAAAGTGTAAGAAATGAGTTGCATAAAAACAAAATGGCCAGCCAGCCTTTGTAAGTGAAGTGTGTGACAGTGCAAAAAAACATTTGGCTGTTTTAGACAGCAGAGTGTTAAGCTGTCTTTTTTTTTTTTACTATTATTTTTCTTCTCTGGGCACCATATTTCCCAGTACCCTCTGTCCAGGTAGAAGTGGCATTTTTATCCGGAATTCTGATTCTGTTGCCACTGGCTGGTACTCTGTATAGCTGGTACTGAACTATCCATCTTTGAGATGATTAGTGATATCATAACAGCACAAGTGAAATTTAAGAGTATCTCTGTAATGAAATGGGAATGGATAGTCTATTCCAAGTTATTTTTGAAGCTTTTCTGGGGCTTAATGCACATGCACAGATTTCTGAACCACATGGTAGGAAATAAGTGACATTTGCCAAATACAGCCAGATTACTAATGCAGTTATCCAGGACATAAGGCAGAGTCCAGGATTCCCCTGGTCAGAGAAAATCCTGTTTGCATTTGATATTACTATCTTCAGCTCAGAAAAGTGACCATTATGCAAGAATGTGAGAGAGTAGTGCTAGTAGAAATTCATCTTCCAGCTTAGTTTTGGTGAAAAGGCTTTATATAACTTGCACAGTGTGTTTTAACTTGCTCCGTGTGATTGAGGCGAATCTTGGGTTTCCCTCTAGGGCTTTTTTTTATGAATAAAAACTTCCATCTGTGCGTCCATGAAATGAGGTCATCTCAAGGCATTTTGAATCAGTAACCTTAGAGGTATGAAATGCAATTTGTCCTGTCAGTGAAGTGTTAAGTGTAGATCCTAACTGTGCAAGTAACCGTTTAATTTGTGATCATTACTTGGATCTGCAACCATGTAATGTGCTCATCAAAAGGCATAAAATCCTTTCCTCATTATCTCCATGCCAGACAGAACTCCAAATTAGACCACTGCCACATAGATAAGTAATTGCTACAAGATTCGTACAAAATTCTGTAATATATTTTGTAACTTCCTATTTACTTCATATATCTATTTAGTCTTCTCTTATAAAAAACCCAGCATCTTTCTACATCACTTAAGCCAGACTTGATAAATTGAACAAAAGCCTCTTGTTCAATATAAACAGGGAAAAGTAGCCATGTAATGTTCATATTAAAATTAAATCTCCGTTTCCAGACTATAAAGAACAAAGACTGCTTGGATGCCAAGCTTGCAGCTGAACTGGCACTGAGACACTGTTCCTATTTATACCTGAAAATGTCTTCTTTTATCATTATTTGAATGACAAATCTATGACAAACCCTGCAGTACCTTGCTCATGAGACACATGGTAAAGTGTCTCACTCAGCTTTACATTTTATTTCAACTGTTACATTAACAATATCCTTGATAGAAATACTGAAATGAAATAATGTGTATAATGTGTGAAACTAGACGTGAAAGTAATCAGAAACTTTCTGAAGTCACAAGCTTGAAGTGCTTTACCTACAAAGACCTTTCTTACAGACACTGTAAAACCTACAAGCCACAGACATTAGGAAGGTGCTGTTCTAATAGCTAGGAACAAAATAAAACAAAACAAAAATATACAATCTGAACTGAATGTAATGGATGTAAACAAAAAAGTATTTAATGAAAGAGCACTATAGCTTTTCAGCAGTAGGATAGGAAGTGTTCTAACTAACCAGAAGCTGTTGATGATGTTTATTGTATAATAGAAGATGGCAGATATAGGGAGAATTGTGAGGTGATATATGTATATATAGATAGATACAGATACACACACACACAGTTATACAGAATGAGGGATAGCTAGTTAGAAAAGTAGCAAGACAGAAAGCCCCCAAGTGGCCTTTTAATGAATTAAAAGTGGAGATGGAGGCTAATATATGTGCAGGTCAAGGGAGAAGTCCGTACTTCGGTATTAGAGGAATTATGATAGACCCTGCAGGCTAAGCAGAGAAGGGGAACCCAGGCAGGGATGCAAAGACAGCTGAAATGGCCAAAGCAGCAAAGCATTAAAACTCCATAGTATATGAGTGGGACAAGAATGCATTTTTCAAGAGGCTGGAAAAAAGGATATTTCTGTAATTGAGATGAAAAATGTTGAGCATCTGAATTGGAGTATTGTCTGTTTAAATTGAAATGAAAGACCGTACCTTAAAAATGTTACGCCAAAAACATAGTCTAGATGTCTAGTGACAGACAGCATTGTGTTATAATAATTGAAAAGGGAAGTAGTGGGGAAAAAAAGAAGTGAGGTTGAGTGGCAGGGAGAAGCATAGATTGATTAGAAGTGTTTGTTTATTTAGCTCAGGGCAGATGCAGCCTAGTGAGAATGGGAAAATGTCTATAGTTTTAACAGCAGTGTGCTGGAAGAAGGCTCATGAGTCCCAGGTGGCCTCCCCTTCATTAAATTTGCTCCTGATAACAACAGGTAGATTAAAATCTGTTTTTAACTTTGTATAAAATAATGATGTGGGTGGACTTGTAGACTTGTATCAAAAATAACACAAGAAATTAATTGAATAATCTTAAAGTATCCATGTAGACAAAAGAGGAGTGTTCCTACTCCCTCTAACCTACAGATTGTAAACTAATAAAAGATTCTCTGAAATAAAGCACTATTTTATGCTTGAGTTTTAGGACTCAGGAATCCATTCATTTTGCAATGCTAATTTGAGGTCATGCTTGCCAAAATAAAAAATTTGCTTCAGCTGTTGGGAGGTTCCCCCTGCTTTTTTTTTCTCACTATAGGTTATGTTATTTTAATATATACAGAGGACCTGTTTTTATTCAGCAAATGGTGATATGTAACTTGAAGTCTTCTGTTTGTGTTAATGTCATACTTCAACAATATGGACCAGATTTCATAATCTGCTTGAAATATTGCTTTGAAATATTTCAGTTTGGCTCTAGAAATTTATTCAGGAAAGTTATACTTCTCCTGACACCTCTCTCTCACTCCCCCCACCAGTGTAGCTTGCCTGCAGTAATTCTTGAGTTAAAGTACTGAAAAGAAAACTGCAAGTTTAGGGAAAACATTATCTGGTCAGCAGTGTCATTCTCTTACAAAAGCAATCACTCAGTATAGGGATACTTTGTCCATAACTGAGGCATAACAGAAAAAATGGTTAGGGACAGAGATCATGAATTCCAGGAAAAAGAATATGCCTCAATTTTATTTAAAAATTCTTGAATTGGCTTTTTCATACCAATCATGTTAATTTTGCTGACCATAGGGTTTGATAACATTATGTTGTTGACCTTTGCATAAGCAGATAAATTATTCAACACCATATTCCTCCATATTCCTAATATATTACAGTGTGGATTCTCCATCCATGAATTCACTGTTCATCTAATGGTGAATTAGTAAGATTTCCATTAACCATTAAGAAGATTATTAAGGAGCATGGAATACTTAATCTTTTTTAGATTTTTTAGATTTATTTTTTCCCTGATAATACTGTTTTAATTTGTTTTAAGACAAAACTTTCTAGTATAGTACCCATCGTAAGGTAAATCCAAGAGTTGTAAAATTTGCAAATCATTTGCTTACTTTGTTACATAAAGACATTTTTTATGAAGATGCAGATCTTTCTGAAATTACTGAAATCATTCAAGAGGCAAATGTTCAACCTGCTCTTCAGTCAAGTGCTAGTTGCAGAACATTACACATAAACAGAAATAATAATAATATATCTTAATGGATATTACAAAAATGTAGTTCCTTCCAAGGCACATGTAAAGTTGTATGTTATAGAAGCAAACTCAAGCTGTTTGGTCAAAGCAGTTCTGTCTTAAGATGCTGAAATTACAGCATGTAATCTTCTGAAATTATTTGTTCTTTGTATAAAAGGGATTTTAGCCGTTTTCTTCCTTTTGCACCCACCCTTGGCAATTCCAGTGCTCATTAGAAAACTAGAAAACATTACGTAGGTGTTTAGAAAATGAATGAAAAAGATGTCAGAGAAAAAAAACATACTGTTATACCAAAGCCATTATAGCATCAGCTAAGCAAAGTACTCTTCATCAACTCCAGAGTTACAGCAGATGCCTTTATAATCTGAACCATGAGGTAGCTTTTTGGAGGTGTGAATATAAAGCTACTAAAATATAGATTAGCAGAACCTAGTCATCATCCCCTTAAGTACGTGGTAGACCTTTCTAAGTAGATGTAAAAGATATATTCCTTGTATTAAATGTCACAGTAGCTAAACAAGCTAATGCAGCTGAATAACAAAGAATAAAAGTAAATGTCAAGGGATACTGTAAAGCTGCTATTTATTTTTTTTCCCATGGCTTCTATAATGTCATAATTGTGAAAGTAAACTTGAGAAGGTTAGTTGATAGGAACCCTAAGGAGAAATAAGAGCTTTTACAATATTCTTTCGTATGTATGAATTATATAGAACATACATTGTTCTTTAGCCTATTTTCTGTTTCCTGAAATAAACTAGTAACTATTAGAATATCTAAAACCACCACTGGGTTTTTTGGTTTTACTTTTCCTCCTTAAAATTCATATATTGACAGTAATAACACAGATGATATTTGGTTAGACATTGGCATTTGTGGCAACATCCTATATCAGGTGTCATTTTGTTTAAGAAACATCTGTAGTGGACCTTTCTTTAGTTACATAGAAGGATAACCTTTACTCAATAGCCTTTGGAACAAGTGTTACTTTCAGCTATAATAAATAGCATTTGCAATAGTTACTTTCAACTTATACTCATTAACTAAATATTAATTAGTAGCTGACAAGGACATATATTTATGATGAATACTGTTGAGGCCACTTGACTGTGAGAAGTATGTTTCTTCATTATACTACATAAATTTCCTATCATGATAACAGTCTGAAGAAGGGAAAATGTGTTCTCAGAATTGCTACTGTTGAGTTTTGAAAAGCTTGATACAAATTTATGAACAGCAAGGCCTTTAGAAATTTTGATCAAAAGTAACTTAATGGGGTATAATTGTGTATTTATAGATTTCATGTTTTGATATTTCAGATTGGGCAATTGCTTGAAACTTCTTTTACCTTATGTTTTGCTTAAGACTTACATGATGTTATCAGCTGCCTGTTAGTTAGTTAGCTGTTGATCTAATGACCTCCAGCGTTTACTGGATTGACACCTCAAGCCCATCTGCTTGAGTGCTGGAGAGGTCATTTTGTTTAGCATCAAAAGAGTATACTGTGCTCCCAAAGCATGGGTAGTGCAGGTATTACCTTTGCAGGACAAATGCATTCAATATCAAATGTGTCTACAACTTCTCAGCTAGCTTTTTTGAGGGAGAGAACCTGAAGAACTGAATTGTTGGAGCAGGAGAATGGAAAATGCATCTTTGCTTTTGTGTTTTGGACTACCTGTCCTTTGAAATATGGAAAGGAAGAGAAAGATCAAGATTGTCTTCTTTATGCTTGCTATAAAATGTAGCTGAGTGATTATTTTATTTAATTCAATGGTTTTATACATCTTTTATCATCATAAAACACATTTTTATTTATGATACATAGTATGTACCTATATAGCTTTGATTTTTGATTTGATTTTTTTTTCAGTAATGTGCATTCAATAGGAAGCCTGGCTACTTTGACTCTGAATGAAAGAACATGGAGAAAATACTATTCCAGGTATTAGTAGCCATTTTTCATTTTACAAGACATGAAGATTTATTTTGAGAAATAAATGGAGTATGAATATAGCATTTATTCTTGCTTGAGTGACAAGAGTTAGTCCCATTATGTTGTACTGTTGTGGATGGTAATTTCATTGACCACTTTTCATGTCTAACATTTGAAATTTCAGTGATTATGTTTTAATGAATCTGCCTTAAACTGCGTATTGAGGTGTTATATCACTACAACTATATAGCTACAACTATACAAGTGTTGGAATTCAGTCTAAAAGGGTAAAGAGACATGTTTTTCTGCTGAAGATTGTAAGGTAGCAAACCTAATAATTAATGTACAACATTATGATAGATTATAATGAAAATTCAGGTGCCCTTTTTGAGGCAGATCTGTTTTGAACTTTGTATTAAACTGGTGCTTCCAATAGCCTTCATGGACACTGCTCACTATATTGGCATTGACAAATATGTTGTAAAACAGTAAACTTCCTTCTACTTAACAAATAATGGATATAGGATAAAGAGGACTGAGTGCAGCTCTATTATAGTGGTTTACTCCATGTTAGACAAAAATACAGTATGTGTCTGAGCTTTTTGGGAATATGAATTATTTCATCACCGCTGAGGGATGGTGTCTGTATTTTCACTAGGGAGAGTTAACCAAGAGTCAGATTTTTCATTTCAACTTCGAAAGCAATTAAGCAAATTTAGCAATTGGATTCTTCCTTGTCAGTCTGTTGTAAGTACTCCGTCAGTACAAATCTAAATTATTTAGGCCAGCGACAATACAGCATTACGCCAGTTCTAAAATCACTTGGGAGGGTTGATCAGCATAATGGAGGAGTACAGCAAAAGAATTCTTGTGCAAGCTTTACCTGAAATATACTTTCATATTTTAGATCCAGCAAATCACTTGTGCACATGAAAAATTTCAAGTGCATGTACGGTCATATTGATTGCACAAATGAATGGTCTTAATTCAACTGGCTTTTCTAGTTGACCTGAGTTGAATCTAGTTTTGATTCTTTGTAGAATCAACATTTTAAAGATATTTAAATTTCTTGAAAATACACAGTTTCCTATTATCCTGTAGATTTATTTGTCAAAAATGTGTCTATGATTGTGGCTACAGATTTAAACAACCGCTATTCATTGTGGTTCATTTTCCATTTATGACAGTCTATGCATTTTATGTGCTAGTGATTTTTTTCCATTGGAAAAGGTGGTTCCTGTTGGTGCTCCTGTTCAAATTGCTAATGCTCACTCCTGTTCAAACCAGCTATGAATAAGGAAGGTGAAATGTAGGTAATATGCAATCTGTAGTACAATATTAAAAGATTTAATTTATTTCTACTTTGTAAGGGATTGTATAGAGGATGTATAGAGATTAAGCAGTATAGATACAAATAGTATGAGCTACAAATTGCATAAAAGCATGTGATTAAGCCATGACTCATAAGTAACCCATTTACCTCCTGTATTCTACTACAATAAATAACACCTACCAATCCCTCTTCAACTTTTTATAAATTATATGCATCTGAAAAGGTTATATGCATGTAATAAATAGGCCCCCACATGAGAAAGGATTTCTTCATCATAATTAAATCATGTTTAATTTTCTGTTCACTTGGTTGGTGATTTCTATACTTATGGCATTTTATATTCATGTGATTGTATCAGGTATGGTTTCATACCAAGCTACAAATAAGGTCAAAATCTGCCTCAGTCAAACAGAGATTGGTAAAACTGAAACAATCTCAGCATGAGTTCAGAAACCTCAGCTGAGTTATGCTGCTATTAAACATAGTGGAGTTCTGACTTTTGTACACGGGCAAAATTTATTGACCATTAAGTGGAAACAAACTTCACTACCTTTTAATCTTCTGTGGACTGCTGCTAGGATTATTGTAAAATGAGGGTCAATATCTTTATTAGGGAAAAATAAATAAATAAGGAAAGAAAAAGACCTTTCGCTGTCTGTACAAAACCTCACATGCCTTTTGACACATCTACATACACATCCAGTATGTTTCTATTATCTTCTCCTCTGGGGGTAGCCTGTCATTTATGGCATTCATTCAGTCTGCACAACAGCTGATCCAAATAGCCACAGTTTCTTTGCATGACCCTACAGAACTTGTAGAATTCCTGATCCTCTTCTTACACAGCCATAACCCCACAATTTAAATGTGCTCATTCCTAATTAACATTGCCAGGCAGTGAAAAAATAAGCAAGGACAGCATATCGACGTATAAATTAAAGTTAAAGGAAGATTGTACTTATTAGAAAGGGTTTTTCTGTTTCATGTAATCAGCTAAAGTGATAGAAAAATACATTCTCTAAATTAGTATAATGGTCACGTATAACTAATATTATCTCTCCCCAAGGTAACCTTAATTTAGTTTTTTTAGAAAAAAAACTAAGAACTTAATCTTTTTTTTTTCTTTCCTCACAAATAAGTCTGTTTTAGATGCTTTCAGACTGAGAATACTGCTCTCCTCATTGCATACACTTTTCTCCTTGCATACCCTTCAGGTTCCAAGCATATAGATTATTGCTTCCATCAGAACAGAGATTTGATTAATCACTAGATGGAATGTTTTATTCAAAACCAGTTCACTTCATACTTCATCCAGGGTAAATTAATGAAAAAAATCAAAGAATCTGTGCAAAATAGCTTGTTAACAGTTTTCTTAGTCTTGTTTGTAGCCTAAGAATATGAACTATAAATTAGAAATGAAAGGGACTATGGTTATGGTCTTGCTTTGTTGGAGAGTCAGTTGAAGCAATAGAAATTCCATAGAGTCTTTCAGAGAATTAACTGACTGTACAAATTTTCTGCCACCAACAAAGCACTGCAGAGTTTGAACCATGCCTTGCTTCATTACTCCTTTCCTCATCCCAACCATGTCATTTACTGAATAATCTGCCTTTTTAGGTGCAAAGATTATATGGTAACTAACTACTGAGGCATCTGTTACTGACCAAGCATTGGGATTTTGTTTCTCATGGTTATGGATGTTCCTGCTTTAGAAGTGTAAAAAACGATGAGTTTGGAGTCCTTGGTAGTTTATACTTAAAACTTTGACAGAAATATGGCATAAGGCAAAAAAGATTCCTTTGTAGATATGTGTTAATACTCAGCTTATATAACCTACTCATTTTAATATAGCAATGTCAAGGGAAGTCACCTACCATGGAGGAAAGCAAAGTGAATATCTAAAGCAATAAGATTACTCTGAAATAGTAGCAATGCCTTTCAGCTTAATTCATCATACCTTTTCCTTTTGATAAATATTGAAGTAGATATTTGATCTTTGTAGCACTTAATACAATCTATCCATGTTCAATTTATATCGTGATGCCTGAACCAGCTGTCACCCAGTCTAAATAGAAGCAAGTGGAGTATAAGGTTTAAGTGTCTCTTTTTTAACACGAGTGTCTCCCTCTTCTTCTTGTTCACTGTCAAGCTGCTTACATATGGCACAGTGAATTAAATCAATAGGTATATATATCCAGTATAGTAAGTCCTATATAACATAAACATAGAGCATCTGTATAGGAAAAAGATGCTTTTTCTTTTCTTTTATGCTTTTTCTGTATCCTTTCAAAAAAGTCTACTTTGTATTTTCCAAGAGAATAAACTGAAAGCAAGATGTTCACAAGTCCCTGAGAAAAGGCCCAAATTTGTTGTTTAAAAAAATGTCACAACTTACAGTCTGAAGGGTATGATGGTAGAAGAATAGAAGGATAGAAAATAGAAGGCTAAAAGGATGGGCCCAAAACTGAAATATTGGTGGCTATTTTTGTCACCATTTGTAGAAGCATAATAGAAAATGAAAATCTACTGAAGTCTAATTTAGGTAGCTAACACTCTTTGGTTAAGATGCTTTAAAAAACATGTAGCATCTAGTCTGCAAAGCATTTCAAAATATGTCCATGTTCAAACTGAGGAGGAAGGAAATGCTTTTTAAACATAGACAAATAGTAGAGATTAGTGTAAATGCTCTTAAGAGTTACCAATACCAGATCAAAATAATCTCTGTGAGAGTTCTCTTTCGTGGGTAGCAAGTGGATCTGAGGGCTTCAGGGAGTCAACATCATCATGGAGATTGATACCTTAGTGGGCTGCTGTTCCTGGGGCAGAGACAAGGCATGAAGAAGCATTTCAACGGAGAGAGCTCATGAATGAGGCCAGCAGTCCTGCTCGCTGCTCCAAATTGGCCTTTCAGCCCTTGAGGGAAGTTAGTCTTCTCTTCTGTCGGCACATATGAGTAAGATAGACAAAACACACTAATAAAATTGAATGTATCACTGCCCAATTAGTAATTCAACGGTAAAATTCTAATGTGACGTAAATTCACTTCATCAGTTCTGCCAAATCATTTCTATTCTGATTGCTACAATTAATATGACTGTAAGTCTCATTATTATTAAGAGGCAGAATTAAGAGCAGCCAGAGGCCTAATCTTTCTGTATTAAAGACCAGAGAAATATCTATTGTTGTTTAAGGTTTATTTTAAGTAGTACTCCAATGACGTGGGTTGTTGAAATCAGTTAGCGATTTCCCCCAGAATCTGCTAAATATGTTTTTATTCAAGGATTTCAAAACATTTCTCTGAAAACAAATGACAATTTAGAAATTTTTAAGTGAAATATTTAGTGACTTCACTCCATAAATGAGTTTTTATTCCTGGAATACTGTTTTTCATTGAGATTTTATTCAGGTTCAGAAACACTAGCAAAGTTTTTTCTTCAGGTACTTGAAATTATAGCTTGTATTTAATGTCTTAGTTAAGCAGAGGTGTTTAATTCAGTTATGTTTTCCTATGTAAAAAAAAAAGTGTTTTGTTTTGTTTATTTTTCTATGTTGTTCTATATTGCCAGCAGGTTGAGGGGGGAGATCCTGCCCCTCCAGTCAGCTCAGGTGAGGCCACACCTGGAGTATTGGGTGCAGCTCTAGGCTCCCCAGGACAAGAGGAATGTGGAGCTTTAAGGGAGGGTTGAGCATAGAGTGACAAAGATGATTAAGCAACTGGAGCATCTCTCGCGACAGGAAAGACTAAGCAGATAGGGCCTGTTTAACCTAGAGAAGAGATGAATATGTATAAGTACCGGAGGGAAGAATGTAGGGAGGATGAGACCAAGCCATTCTTGGTGGTGGCCAGTGATAGGACAAGGGGTAATGGGTACAAGTTGAAACAGAGGAAGTTCCATCTCCTTGTGAAGAAGAACTTCATTACTGCGAGTGTGGCAGAGCCCTGGAAAAGGCTACCCAGGGAGGTTGTGGAGTCTCCTCTGGAGGTCTTCAAAGCTGCCTGGATGCTGTGTGATCTAGGTGTCCTTGCTTGAGCAGGGAAGTTGGACTAGATGATATCTAGCAGTCCCTTCGAACCTCTACCTTTCTGTGATTCTGTGATTCTGTATAAACAAAAAGTCCTAATTCATCTCAAAAGAGAAGATTAGCTTGCCAAAAATACATGCTTTTCACTCTTGAGTAGTTGTTTGCATTTTTGACC
>JAVCKT010035402.1:0-10788 GCA_032273925.1 Rhynchotus rufescens | reverse complement strand
CCTCCTCCTCACTGCCTCCCTTGAGGTATTTATACACACTGATCAGGTCCCCCCTCAGCCTTCTCTTCTTCAGGCTGGAAAAAGTAGTGGAAATCAGTTAAACGTTGGAAAAAACTTGCGTTCATCTAGCTGGAGGAAGGGGAGCAGAGACCTCCCTTAGCACTTCCAGGACAAGCCCACTCTTCTGGCATCCCGTCCCATCAGCAAGCACAAGGTTCATATATGTCATTTGCTTTGTACCTGATGTGACTGAGACCTGCAGCTAAAGAAGAGGGAGAGCACCATTCCTAGAACTTCCAAATGGATCTGTAAGAAAGGAAGTATGAACCCTAGGCCCCTAATTTTCTGTGTTTATTGCTTTGGAGCAAGCTACTCACAGTTACATCAGGGAGGAGTCAGAGCTTCCGTATCTCCAACTCAGCTGCTCAGCTGAAACCTCCTTTAGGCCATTCAGCACTTTCCATGTGAGATAAAATTCATCCCCAAGCCAGTTTCTCAGTGCCACAAAAGGGAAGGCATCCAATGCAAACGACAAGACAAATAACCCAACCAACACCAACTCTCTATCAATCAGCCTTCCCTCTGAAATGAAAAGCAAAGCACCACCCAGAGATCTCTCCTGCTCTGGGCATGTCTTGGCAATTATAAATTATCCCAAGATTATCTCTGTCCCCAGTGCTGTTGTGTTCACCTCTTCTGTTTGCCTGCGGATTAATTGCTGTATTGGCTGCACTGCAAAATAAAAGCCAGGGATGCTGCTAGCTCCTAATTATCACCATCGTTCACTGCCAGCAAGGGGTGATAAATTTCAAGCCAAATACAGGAGGAAAAAACAAATATAGGAAGAAATGCTTCTCATTTTAGTATAGTCTGCAATTAACCAGTGCAGATTGCTATTAGGGAGGGAATAAAGACAAATGGGACCATGCAGATGTAGGAGCTGAGCAAGAACAGGAATCAGAGTTGCATGGAGTGGGATAATAACGTCCAGAGCTGACCTATCATGGCAGTAGAAGGCACCATTCAAAGACCACAAGGTGCTTTCTGCTTTTACCACTTCCTAGTGCAATGATTTAAGGTGTCCAGCTTCATAGTCTCATGCAAGTAAATGCAGAGACGTCCAGCAAATCAGAAGATACTTAAAAGTCTGATGCAGTTGCCCATTCCAATGTAGAGCTCTGGACTTTGATCTGGCTTTTCTTCCACTGTGCTGATGGTTGTTCAAAGTCCCACATTATCTCCTGAATATTCTATCTGAGAATGGAGGCAGTTCTACCAGAAAGGTGGAGTCATTCTTTCTTTGCAGATTCTTTCTTCATTAGAAATGTCTCTAGCCTGCAGAAGTCATCCCTATCTTCACCATCCTTGCCCACAGTGGGGACAAGCAGCAAACTTGCTGCTCCTCACTGCCCCTGGGCTGGAGCAAAAGCGAAGCTCTATGGCATGTCGAGAAGCACCTGGACAGCAGCAACACTGTAGTTCTGGTGCTGCAGGACTTCCACATGCAAGGAAATGTGATAACAGCTCTGGAATCAGAGTCTCAAATGAAACACCAGAAGCTCTGTGGCCCTGAGCGGGACTGAGCTGGAAGTCTGTCAAGCTTTCTCATGAGATTTCCTCTCTCCATCCTGGTTCTGCCTGAGCTGGAAACACCATGAGAATAACTTTCCTCCTAGTATTTCAGTAGTTCTACTTCCGTGCCTGGGCTAAACAAGGAAGTGCAGAGGCGTGGGAACTGAGGGGAGACACAAACACACGAGAGCATGGTTTGAGCCGTTCCAAATCTCTACGTGCGATTCACGGCCTCCATCGGGGCGATTCTTATATCAGCTTAGCTCCTCTGCTTGGATTTACACTTTCAGGTGGGAATGTTTATCTCAGCCTGCCTTGTGAGCCAAGTCCTGCTGTCTTTTAGTCAGTAAAGCAACATCACTGACACCGTTCCAGCAGTGGTATTGGCATGAGAGAAGAAAATTTGGATTAGGATTTGGATGCCTTTTAAAGACATGTCACAGCCTATAGATTACAGAGTACTTTCACACTGAGCCCAGACCTTCAAAGATCCTCAGGATTTTTTTTTTGGACTTGACTCCTCTATGCACTCATCATCTCAGCATTCTGAGAACACAGGGCATTTCAGGTGACTGTGGCTGAACTGCCCATGTGGGAGTACCACAAACTATGGACACCTCAAGCAAGGTCAACATACTGCACCAGGATCCCAATTCACTCATTGCTATTTGCCTACAGCATTTATTGACCAAACAAGGTGTGTCCACCTAAGTGGGTATGGCACATAGGGATGAATAAACCTCTCATCCCAGATACATTTCAGGACAAAGTTCAGTCATCACCACAGAATAATGCACAACCTAATGTATGTTTAAATCAAGCACGCAGGATCTCAAAGCAATAAAGAATGTGGAAATGCGTTGTTCCCACCCCAACTGGTTTGCAGTTTATGTCATTGCTCTTTCTCATAGGTCTCCACTAGATTGGAATGGAAATCTTTTAAGGATTATATGGATTTGTTCACTAGTTCAAAGGTCCATTTGAACACAGAGGGTTATGGGTAGAAAGGAGAGGACACCTTCTAGTAGGCAGATCATGGAGCTACTGAGCCCATCCCTCCAGAACACTCCTTATCCTTTAACTATCGCTGTATTAATAAGCAATATGATTTAACATATTCAAGATTTCTTAACCTTTGTGAAAAAAAAAGCTTTTCATTTTTAAGGATCTCCAAAAAGCATGTGGCTCTGCTAAGCTCCTAGTCCAGGAGAGCCTGTCTCTAAGCTCCAAGAAGCTAAAGCAAGTGACTACACTTATTCACCTACATGACTGCCAGACAGGAGCTGGCCCAGTCCATGGAGTTCAGGTGCATGGCAAGGACCTGATTTTTGTTTACAGACATTCTCAAACAATGCTGGTACTAGGTAAGATAGGACTCAATGACCCAAGTTTGTCCAATCCCATTTGAAGGGATCTTACTAGAGGTTTTTCAGTAATTTTGAGCCCAAGTATTCTTAGTTGGCTGAAAACACATCTTCTCTTCCTGGACAGTATTGCCTACCACAACCATCATCTAGTCACACTAGATTTTCCTGTCCTCTACAGTAAGCATCAACATTTGCTATTGGTGTGAACTGCACCACTAAACCTTCATCCCCAGGGGTAAGCTCACAGCTTCTCCATTTCGTTATCTCAGAGGCAGAAGCAAAGCCCTGAGTCAGAGGTTCCTGTCCTTTTCTCTTAGAAGGAACAAGAGAGGTAGAGAAGCACCAATGAGACATCCTACGATACTGGTCTCTACTGGCATCCTCCACCCTGACCCTCTCCAGTGTGCTTTGCCCTGTTGGAGTCCATCTCAAATGGACCTCAAATTCAAATTTCCACATATTACAAGGAATAAGAAATACATTCTCACTGGGGATAGCAGACTAAAGCAACATGGTTGCTTTTTGCCATGTCAGCAACGTGTCCTTGGAGTTCAAAATATGAGGACCAAATTGCTTGTTAATTCTGCTTCTGATATGGTAATTTCTAGGAATAATCTAGCCAGGGAATTCTAGAGATAACTTTAAAAGTCTTCTAATAATGCATTAAGGGAATAAAATCGCTATTCTTGCAGTCACAGTTAAATAACTCTGCTCATTGCACAATAAGCCATGTGAAAACCACTGGAGATAGATGCAACACATCAGGAAAAAAAAAATACCAAAAAAAAAAAGAAAAAAGAAAAATATACAAAAGAATCACAAGTCAGTGTCTATACTTTCCTAGCAAAATAACCTCCTTCTTTCATAGAAACTTGAACCTCTTGTGTTGGGATAAGTTACATGACGTCTCCAAGGCCTTTTAGCCCTGTTTTCTATGACTCAAAGATTTTGTCAGGTTACCTTGTGCTAGGTGCTTCCATCTCTGCAAAGACTCATGTTCACTGCTTCATTCCCAGTGCATTCCACTCCTTGACCTTCTCCCATGCCCTTTTTCCCAGCCAACACGAACCCTTCAACTGTTCTTGATCTCACAGTAAGTCTCTTTAGACTTAGTCTACTACTTTGCCCCTCTTCGCTCCTATTAGTTCAAAGACATCTTGTCTCAGAGGACAGGAAAGACAGTAGGATGAAAGCACAAGGCAAGCCTGGCTGGCTGGCTGGCCAGCTACAGGTCTCCTCCTCCAGAAGATAAGCACATACCTGTGGACAGCTACATATTAACTTGCATAATCCTGGCACTAAGGGGCTGAGAAATGAACCCACAGGACATTGCTGCATCTTTACACAGGCAGAAGAAAAAAAAGTCAGAGATGAAGATAACTCAAAAAATCAGAGCTAGTTAACTCAAAACTCAGTGTGTTTAGCCTATTGTTACACTGTGTGACTGAATACCTGAACCACAGGACTGGAATATATCTTACTTGAATTTAGACATCAAAAATGTAAACTTTTATGCCTGGCCATGCAGCTTTGGATTCCTTTGCAGTCTGTGATTCATTTGATTTCTCTTAGATACTACTGTGAATCGAATCTCTGATTCTTCCTATTTTTTTTCTGCACTGACAAAAAGAGAGAGCTGATGGTGACCAGCTCGCTTATATTCAGATTCTGAGTACTGAGATTACACTCAACTTAGATATTAAAATAAAAGCAAAGGAATCCTGCTCTGGGTATTGTCATTTGTCCTGAATTGGAGAGCTTCAAACTCTCAAAGCAGGACAATGACAGCTGAATCTGTGGTGGGGCATTTCTTGCCAACACTCAGAGACCACTGCTCCCGTAGCAGCTTGCTCAGCTTAATTCATGGGAATGTCTAGAAATGGGAACCCCATGGAGAAAAAAAAAAAAAAGAAAGAAAGAAAAAAGCAGTCTGGCTCTGGCATTTGTGTGAGCAAGCAGTTCTTCAGCTAATACTAACATTGTGCAGCAACCACATATGCCAAGTGGTCTGTGGAGGTTTCATCCAAAAACAAAATTAAAGTACAAATCTCCATGTAGAAAGTGCATCTAGTGTCTTTCTCAGGTGCAAGAGCATAATACAGAAGTAAAATTAGCTTGAGGATGTGTGAAGAGTTTACAAGGCATAAGGAATGTGCCCCCTGACATCATTTTGCCTGGGAATGGTGTGCCAGCCAGGAAAGGTGGGTTAATACAGTGCTTCCTACATAGGAATTGTATGACTGGCATGGTACAAATCATCCTGTGGTTGGGTAGGGACAGGAACGTGCTGACACTGGCAGTGATAGTGAGAAGTGACTGAAAGGACACAGTTATTCCAGGAGGAGTCTACAGGTCCAGATTGCTGAAAGGATCTCTAGGTTAGGACTCATCCATTCCTGGGGACTGGATCCCAGTGGGATTGGGATGAGCTTTCTCCCTCCACCAGGAGGTGGATCTAACATGACGGGACTGGAAACCAGGTCTTTTATCATCCCAGCTCCCTGCCCCCAAAAGCACTGCTTGCTTTGAGGAGGGAAGGGGAAGGTTTGTGGGGCCATGGGGCTATGGCAGGGCCAGGACGAGAGCATTGGGGAAGGAAGTCCTATGGCAAGGTCGGACAGCAGCTGTCTCCAGGAATGAGTCCAGGAGCGACGTCCTCCTGGGATGGGCCAGGAGGATCCTGTGTTGACTGACTGCCCTTCCTGAGCTCCGGAGGAAATTAATCTCCCACCGTGGGCTTCGGTTTATTTTTACACTGCAAGTTAGCCCAAAGGGAAAAAAAAAAATCATAAAAAAATTCTATTCCCTAAAAGGAATCACAAATTTCACAGCGAACTAAGGAGATTACTCAAATCCCTGTGACCGTCAGCAGTTTCACTTAGGTCAAAGCCTGGCATAACTCAATCTCTGTGAGAAGAGAGGAGCGGAGCGGCTTGGGCTGCCCAGCTCTGCAAGGCGGGACGGCCGCTCCAAGAGGACCTACAATGTGTGCAGGGAACTATCCCCAACAGCAAGGCGGTCCTTTTCGCAGCCCCAAAGCAGAGGGCAGGCAGTAAAAGGGACCCTTATCTCTTAAAGATACCACAGCGAGACCTTCCAAGCTGGGAAGCAGGAGGGGGACCAATTTCCCAGGCTGACAGACATCAAAGAGTGTGTGAAACCTTCTGAAAATGCTCACCCCCAAATTTCTCATGCCTGGGTGGGCATATGGGATAACTCACTATAGGGCCAGGGAACTGGGAAAAAAACAGCAGTTGGGTTCTGATTTAGCCTTTTGCTCTGGAGGAGAAAAAGAAGTGAATGTAGTTCAAAAACTAAAAATAAACATGCCACCCATAGGGTTGGTTTTGCAAAAAACAGCATGAGCGAGGTAACCTCGAGCCCTTTGTGGCTGAAATCACTTCCATCCCTCGGCAAGCGCTTTTGTTAATGGCTTCATAGAGACATCAGCCACGTTGCCTTTCAAGCTGTGCATCACATGGTCACACCACAGAGGTGTCTTAGAAGAAAATCAAGGATCATCTTTGGAAGCACTTTTAGGAGAAACTGGTGAAGTCCAGTTCATACTCTGGAGTTTAGAACATCAGTACCAGTAAAGGGCCTCCTGCTCCTCAAATAGCTTAACAGAAAACCAAGGGAAAGTCTCCTGTCCTGTTGTGTCAATGCTCCCTGTTGCATCAGGGAGCCCAGTAAGATGGGAAAGTCCACGGTATCTGCCCTCCACTGAGGAGAGATAGGAGATATTTGAATTTGTTCCCCTTTTCCTAGTAGAACTGCTTGTGCATTTTAGAAGAAACCCAACATTTTCTGCAAACCTGTATAGGGCAGTTTGTTCTCTCTTTGTGGCTTCTCTCCTGCATGAACCCTCCACATAGAACCCTCCACATAGAACCAACCCTGAGGTTGTAAAACACATGAGTCAGGGCCTGTGAAATCCTTAGATTTATTTAGAAACAAAAAGACCAAAAACAAAACAGCAAGAGAAACCTTAAACATGGGGATTTTTGAGTTGGCCCTGGTAGCTGTTCCCTGGGGGTTCGGTGTGGGACAGTCCCATCATGGTGTTTACGGGCAATGTCACACCTGCTTCTCTATCTCTTGTTTCTTTTCTCAAATCATGAGCTCTTTGAGGCTGACAATATCTTTCTGTTCATGCAGCACTCAGTACAAAGCAGTCCTGGGCCAGGACTCAGCCTTCTGGGCACCATGAGAGTGAACACAAATCACTATGATCAGTAAAACATCTGAGGGGAAAGTTAGGTAGCACATGGGATAAAAGAAGGCAGACAGGACCCTTGGCTAACTGAGATAACATCATGTTCTAAGTCTCTGTTCATGCTCTTGACCTGGTGAGAGCTTTCCTGCAGAGAAAAAAAGAAAAGAGTAATAAAGATGATTCCAGTGTTGGTGGTGTCAAAGCAAAGCCCACATACACACAGAAAAGACATTTAGGCCTCGTATTTAGTGATCAACATTGCAGGAGTTCCTGAAGGCCCACGCTGATCAGGTCCCCTCTGATTAGGATGCTTTGCCTGCAAGCAGTAAAATCATCCTGCTCCCAGGATATTTATAGATTAAACACCTCTGAGGTGAGGCACAAGGTGGAAAAGCAGTTCTTGCCTCTAAAGGTGGGAAAAACAGCTCTGGAGGAGCAGAGTGAGCTGAGGTCCCCCTGCATTAAACTCTGGAAAGGTCGGAAACTGAGCTGGCTCTTCCCAGCCCATGGCTGACTCAGGGATAGACAAGCATTGCAAGCAGTTTTTATTCCCAGGGCCTGGTCAGTGCATTTATCAGGTCAATAAATCTGCTCCAGCCAGCCCACAGGCATCTCCATGCTCAGACCTCTTGTGAGGTAAGGTTGCTCCGAGTTGGATCTTGCACCTGCACTTAGACCACTAGCTCTGATTTGCTTCACCAAGTGATCATTAGACATTTCCCTGAAAAAAAACTCCTTGCAAACTGGACTGATTTGCCACTTCTATTGCAAAGACCTTCTCCAGCCCTAAATGTCCATAATCCTATGCCTAAAGCTTGCTTTAATCTTCCTTTAAGGAGTGGGAAGGGGAAGAAATAAGGGATGATGCCTGAATGCTCCTGCCTGTTGCAGTGACCTGACATTGGAGGTATAAAATCCAGAGCTACTTAGGGCAACGAAAGCATTAAAATCTCTGATCCACTTCTCAGATCTAATAGTGCCAAGGCTGAATTTAGCCCTAGAGTGGCAAAAATAATAATAGTAATAATAATAATAATAAAACAAAGTCACATTCCTTGAGTTTCAGTGCAAGGTAATGTTTTCTACTATTACTTTGAGATGACCAAGAGTTGGACTTGGCACTCAAGGGGGTTCAGGTTGGGGAGAGAGGTAACGTGTGCATATAATTCTCTCTCCAACCTGAAAATTGCTTCCATGACTTTCCCCACTCTCCACCCCTGCAGAAGAACCTAATAGGAAATGCACATTTCAAAGCCACGTTTCCAAGTTGTTTCTAATAGATAAAGCAGGACAATTTTTTTTAATTGTAGCTTTGCTAGAAGCTCTCTGCTCTCACCTCAGCCTTTGGTGTCACTATCCAGACATCTATGTGTCCGGATTCCACGAATCTTCAATTCATCTTGACTTTGCCTTTTCATTCTGTTTGTTTCTTCGCCCTTCTTAAATAAACCACTGGCAGTTTCTATGGTAACGTGCCTTATTCTTTCCCTCTCCTCCCTAAAAGACTATTTCTATTTAGCAGGCTTTTAAAGAGACTCTATTTATACCTTCCTTCAGTCCTCTGCTCTCTTGCAGTCACAGAAGGACAGGCAGGGGCTGGCATATGCATCAGCCCCCGTTGCTAATGATGCCCATCTATAAAGCCCAGAGGAAGCCACAGGGATCAAACCTGTGACCTTCACTAGGAGATGCTCTGTTTCTCACACAAATTAGAAGAAAAGCTGAGACAAGAACACACCATATGCATCAATGATGCTTGTAGGGTCTGGTCCCATCCTCACCCCCATCAGCAGCATGTTCAGGTGCTGCAAGATGCCAGAAAGATAACATTGCTGACATTGCAGAAAGTGTCGACCTTTTGTCCTTTCTCCGTTTCAGACATTCATCTGCTTTACTGGTAATTGGACAAAACGAAAAATAGAAGCTGTGCTCCTTTTTCCTGATGTTCTGTAAAAGAGGAGCTCTCTGCGCCTTCTCATTTCTAAATCTCAGGGCTACTAGCAAATATCAAGGTATATTTCCTGAAGGCTCATTATAACACTTAAACGTGCAGTTTGCAATTTATCGCAACCCTAAGCTAAAGCGCTATGTGTCTAAATTTTTGCCATGGCAGCTTCTCTCCTATTGTTTTTCAGGCATTTCGGTTAATAAAAAATACAATGGCTCTGAAACACTCCAAATACAATTTAGTTCCCTTCCCTGTTGAGAAGTTTCACTTGCATGGTTAGACTTGTGCCAGAAACCACACATTTTTTGGTCATCTTTAGGGTGTTCCAGGAAATATATTGTCAACAGACCACAATTTTTGAGTGGGAAAAGCAAGCAGGAGAAAGAATCGCCCACCCTCCCCTTCCTCCCTCCCTCTACAGGCAGGCAGTTTTCAAGACTTCTTCATTGACAAAGGATGACCCCAAATGTCATAAATCCATTTTCTCCCTTCTTGACATCTCTATGGCTTGGGCAGCACAAGGAACTGGGATACTCTCAGCGTGACACTCTTGAAAGGGTTAAGATGTATAAAACCACTGCCTCAGTAAGCTTCTAGCAGAAGTGTCCTGTCCCTAGGGCAAGATCAGTGTATGAGAATTTGCTCAGATCATGTAATGTTTGTAACTTGATTTCCTGCCGGAAAGCTTCAGTGGGTGGAGTTTCTGCTGAACCAGATACAACCAGAATTATTTCCTTCTCCGGATTGCTTGTGCATGTCCAGTCAAGCTCAACTGATTTAATAGCAAGCGTCTCATTTCCCCACCACCCCAGCCCTTCCCATTCACCTCTTTGCAAGGCAGCAAAGGAAGGTATGTGATAATCTTGAGGAGCTGGGACGACCTCCTGACCTCAGGCAAGTCCTGTTCATCCATCTCTCTCTCTATACATTGTGGAGAAAGGATGTCCCTAATGACCAGCCGGCTGTTTCCTACATGACCTTAGGAAGTCACTTAACCTCTGCCTGCTTCTGCTGCCTGTAAAACCTTATAGAAGAAGTAACCAGCAGCCCAGTCCCAGTATCTGCCCCATGAGCAACTCCAAACTCTGCTAGCTTGAATGGCACCAGTTGAAGCTCCCTGGAAATCAGCAGGAAATCTGTGCATCACATCATCAAAGTCAACGTGACAGGGGATGAGCTCCCTTCTCTCAGTCAACTTTCAGCAACAGCTCCATCTCTTTGAAAGTCCTCCCTGAGATGAGTAAAAAAAATCATCGTGACAGAAGGAAGATTTTTTTGTTTTTTTTTGTTTTTTGTTTTTTTTTTCTCATGGGAGAAAAAAAAAAGAGATGGAAGAGATGGAAACTCCTCTGAGCTACAGAGACTCTGTGTGTTGAGCTCCATGTTTCTCACCCTTTTCCAACAACCGTCTCCACCACAGACCATCAGTATCAGAGATATGTCTGCTGAAACATGGGTGCCCGATGCCTGGGACACCCCTTTGGGCATCGTGCCCTTAGGATGTGTCTACGCTCCTGGTCAGTAGAGCTGGTTATACAGAACAGCAGGTCAAGGGAGGTGATCCTGCCCCTCTACTCAGCTCTGGTGAGGCTGCACCTGGAGTACTGGGTGCAGTTCTGGGCTCCCCAGTATAAGAGGGACGTGGAGCTTCTCGAGAGGGTCCAGAGAAGAGCAACCAGGATGAT
>JAVCKT010035400.1:0-14095 GCA_032273925.1 Rhynchotus rufescens | reverse complement strand
TAAACTTCACATTAAAGTAGTAAGACATTCACCGAATTTTTAGTCCCATCAATTCTTTCCCCCACCTCCAAAAAGTTTCCCTATACTTGAGTTCTCTCTAGGCTAATTTACAACTTCTCAATTCCCTCGTATTGAGAGCAATAATGAATAAAATATAAAAACTTAAAATTCTCCAGCTGATAATGCTGGCAGTCCTTAAAACAAAGATCAGGTTTTAGAGTATTTACACATAAATTAATGCCAAGTGAAAGCAGCAGCCATGTTTTGTGGTTTACCTTCCACATTCATCTTTTTTAACCTGTTTGCAGCACTTGCTGGTCATATTAGAAACAGCTACATTTTTATCTAAATTGCCACATGGGATGATTTCCCAGGCCATATAACTCTGTCTAACCCTGTATAACTCAGTCTCCTTGCTGGAGATACTCCTGAATACTCCTGAAGTACTCAGGAGCCAGTAAAAACAAATAAAAACCACCACACAATTTCATAAAGCCAGTAGAGCACTGGTGGCAAGACAGTATCAATGAAGAGGGAAAAGGGTTTTGTTTTCAGTAACCAGATTTTTCTTTCACTTTGGTGCTATAAACATTCACATGTGCTCAAGTGACACACTGATCTAGTTTGGAAATTTCTCCCATACTAATACAGTCTAAAATTCAGCTACTATTCTATTTTACTCTTCTCTTTCAGCTTATTGCCCACAGTTATCTTATTTGTCTCCTTCATTCATACTGAAACGCTGTCAAAACTATTCAGCAACATTTGAAGTTCCATCCAAAAGAAGTCCACAAACACTAAACTGTGAGAAAAATAATTCCTTGAATTACCTTGAATCCTGACCTTTTACAGAAGACTGGATCCCATCTGGACACACTCCTATGAATCATTACTAGCTAATGCCATTTGACACAACTACTTTAAATTCTAGTGTACACTTACCATATAAAGTGTCAGTTTTAAAAAAAAATTATCAGCCATATTTTAAAAAATTGGAAACATTTTCATTTTTATAAATTGTGTCCAAATTTAATTATTTAAAAAACCCTCATTTAATGATGGAACTGGCAGGCCAATCCTTGAACTACTTGAGAACGTAACATTTCTATGTACCAGTAATATGATTGATCTCAGCTTCAAAATTTAATAGGAAATATACATCTAAATACAATAAAGTTAGCTATACACAAGCAGTATTCTGGGTCTTTTATACTATTTGCTACTGTCCCAAGGGAATTATCCTTTTTTTTTCTCCCTATACCAGACCACCACCCCAAGCATCAAAGATGACTGAAGATTCATGTACCTAAATTTGGAAAGGACAACATGACTAACGTAGTCTTAAAGTGTGGCCAATTTCAAATTATTTCTCATGCTTCAGTTCTACATGGGATTTTCGGCAACTATTTTCTACCAACTCTGCACAAGACAACGAGTTTCCCCTCTCTCATGAACACACATGTGAAAACCTAACCCAAGAATTATTGAAGGGAGGGATACCAGAAACTTGTAACTTAGTAAGTTTGCTTCCTACAGGAAAAAATATTTAAATATAAAAAATTAAAAAATAATAATTAATTTCCCTCTAGTTCAGTGGTACTTTACAAAAGCCAGTACAATTTGTATTCACATGTACTTAAGAGTTAGACAAACACTCTGAATTCAAAGTCAATTGGGATTTATTGCAGGACAAACATCTTAAACCAGCTTCGTAACATGAGCACCACTTAAGCTCATTTTGTACAGCAGTTGCAAAGACAGGAACTCAAAAAGGAGCAGAATTAAAAAAAAACAACCTACATGCATTTCCTTTATTATCCTTACTATAATTTTCCTTTATTATCCTTACTATAATTCCAGCTGGTTTGCTATGGTTTGAACACTTTGAAGCAACAACTGCAGAACCTGCATTCGTAGGGCTTTGTTTTGCTTTTAAAGAAATGCCTTCCCTCCAGAAGGCAAAAAAAAGTTTCCAAAACCATGCACCAAGCTATAAAGTTTTAAACATTTTCCATCTCAGTTACACTTCCAGACATGAAGAAGGAACAGTAAAGTTCCTCAAAAGAAACCCTTGTTTCTCTCCAAACAGAAAACCAAAGCGCACACATCCCTCAAAAGGAAAATTAAGCTCAACTTACCATCCAAAACAAAAAAGGGCAAGGTAAAGGCCCAAGAGCGTTGCAACAACATGTCTTATAAAGGGGCTGGTTTTGCTCGAGTGCAGGTACGTTCGAAACCAAACGGCCGCAAGCAAGGCAAACAGTTGGCACACTACAAAGTTGACCTGCATGGAGAGAAGAGAAAAAGTCACCTCATACAATCCCGCGTTCACAATTCCCTAGCAGAGAGATCCAGGTATTCTCAGTGTTCCTGGTGCTGCTGCCGCTCGCGCTCATCGCCTCGGAAAGGCCTCCTCCCGAGCACTGCTTCCCTCCCGGGAGGCAGGGCCCACGGCCCTAGAGGAGCAAAGAGACGAGACAAAGATTCACCACAATCCCATAGAGACAGTCTGAGCCTGAATGGAGGAGAAAAGTTAACATTTTCATCTATTTTCCTGGGAATTGACATCTCCCAAGTCATTTATCAACCATGGAATCGTGCTCTCCAAGCGATATGAAGGCCTGCGCTGGGGGAACTCGGTTTTGTCTGGCTTTCAAACGAGCCTCCGTGGGAAACACACACGAGCTGCACAGATCAGGAGGTAGAGAGCACCCGAAGGGCAGGGCTGCACGTGGGGCTGCGTCCCGGGCATCCGCAGGGGGCTCCTTCCAAGTTCTCCCTCCCTTTGGGCCCTTCATTCTAGAATACAACAAATCGCTTGAGTATTAAATAAAGGCATCAGGGTGCCGGGGGGAAAAAGTGGAATTTAACAAGTTTTTTTTTTTTTTAAATTCTGACTGGGGTCAGAAAAATATAAGGGCCTGGATAAAGAAAAAGTTTCCTCAGACATAACAACTGCTACCAGAATTGTCTTAAGCCACAAGAAGCTGGATAAATTGAAGATTCCTTTATTTAGGAAGGAACATTTCCCTCCCTAGAAAACCACTTAGTAGTTTCCCATGTCTAACAGCAGTGCCCCAAGCCATCCCAGGCAACAGCTCCAAGACTTCAGATCACAAACGCTCTTGACAGAGGAAACTTTCACGTTGCTTTCCCCTACTTCATGGTCAAACAGTCCTTACCACAGTGAAGCTGCAGCCTGTTTCAAGCCCCTTGGCACTACTGACACGCAGCTTAACCCTAACATACTTAAGATACAACAGGGTTCAACCACATTATATTTTTTACATTCATAACAACAGGTCTAATACTGGTGCTTGTAGCACCACAGCAAACACCCGCGGCACGAACTTGGTTAGTCCATTCCCTTTCTTCATGATTTTCCAGCCAACCTTCAAGCAATAACAGATATGGGTGATGAGTAACTGCCAACATCATCTAAAGTAGAAATTCAGTATCACCAGCCATCTACCAACTTGTTGGTGATGATGTTTGTTTTTTTTTTTTTTGCATGCATTCAGTACTAGCCAGGAAAGAGGCTCAGAACACAAGGCTGCTGTACTTCATGTGAGCAGGTTCTCTAAGCTAAATCATCACACACACACACTTTGCCATCCATTTCCTTATTCCCACATTTACATCATTCTTTCAAACACTACCTGAGAAAGCCTAAATAAGGAGATAGGCTTTCAAGGCATAACTTGACCTGCTTTATCTGCAAATGAAAGAGGATGAGATTTATAACTCCAGGTGAGTCTGCAGGTTTGGAAACGTGGAAAAGCCTCATACAAAACACGTCAAGACTAGCTCAAGTTAACAGCTCGAGTTTAATGAATCACTCAAACAGAAACAAACTGATATACTGAAAAAAGGCAGAGAGGAAAAATAAAGTGATTGATTATGAATTGTGTGTTCAAAACAAATATAGAAACTCTTTACATAACTTAAGCTGTATATTCTGCAGAGTCGCCCTGCGTTTCTGACGCAGAGCCCTAGCACTAGCCCAGACAGGAGAGGAGAGTGGGAAGGGACACAAGCACATGCTGGAAACGCAGCTTCTAAGCAGACAAGTTACTTCCCGAGACGCAGACATAAAGCTAAAGGAAGAGCTCACACACACGAGCAAGTAAATAGTGACAGATGCACAGCGAGGTAGAGGTGAAGTAACAAGGAGATGCAACAGGCTCCAACATCCATCTGTAAGTGCTAGCACTGTGAACACGCCAGTGCTGCCAAGTTTACTGGTTATGCAGAAATCACTTCTTTGGATGCTTTTGGATAGGAGCTGCCAGCTGGAGACTCGTGATATCCCCTTTTTTCAGATCATCCTCAAAGTAACACAGCAAGATGGGGTGAAGAGGGGGACCACCACGCGCCTCTGAGCACTACTGGAGCAAAGGAGCATGGCACCTCTGCCCTGTCCCACTTTCTCCACAGGAGAGGACACAAATGAAGCAAAATTTGAATTTCATAAATCAGAATGAGCCTTTAGGTTTGAAAAGGTGGGAAAAACAACACACTCACAAAACTTGCAAACAGAACCTGTGCCAAGAGGCCCCCTCTTCATTCCCTACCTGCCTACTGCTTTCACCAGCCCCTTGTAACAGCTGTTATCCAAGCAACCGCATCCCAGATCCTAAAAACAGTATCCCATTAAACACCTCACCCTGCAGCAATATGTTGAGAACAGCAGTAAAGCGCAGGATACCTCACCTTCAGACCAGCACTACAGCACCTCTTCCAGGGATGCCGATCCCTGAGGCTGGTGCTTCCAACGCACCTACGTGACTCAAAGCCTCCTCTTGCTCTAAAGGCCTTCCTGCCAAGTGACTCAAATCACCAGCAGGCATTTTTAGCTTCTTCTCGGAAATGTTCTTCTCAGAAACACACACACAGATGTACAGTTAGATAAATAAGACATCCATTCCACGCTGACACACACCTCACGTTCCTTCCTTGTTCCTACCAATCCAACCACACCTCTCCCTAGAGAGCACTGTCATTACAAGCCTGTAAAAGCACACTGAAGCTTTGAAACCTACAGCAAACCCACCCAAAAGGTTGAAGAACTATCCACAGAACTGAGCTACGCAAAGGCTGGGATTTCAGAACTACAGTCTTGGCCTTTTACATTTTTGATAAAACTTTTCTCCTGTTTTACTTATTTTTTCCCTCAGCAGGATTTCTGCTTCCTTCAGCAAATGGACAGGTGCCCAGGTTTTGCCCTCATCCTGTGACCCACTAAATACCAGCCACCTGCATCGCATACGGAACACATAAACCTGAGATTCTCCTGTAGATACATTTGCACCTATTTGATCATAGCATCAGAAGCCCACATTAAATAAATGTAATCTTTGCAGCACTGGGTGGTCCTATTCCTCTTCCAGAGGCGGGAAAGTGACAGTCAGTGATGGAAGTTCAAAGCACAGAAATTAATTCCCACTGATTTTGTTCGCTCAGTTTCAGGCATTTAGTGCCCAGCTTTTCATTCTGCAGTTTACACCCAAAGTTTTACTGAGGTGCTTGGAGAATGTGTCAGCTCCTGTTCAGAATATTCAGGTCCAAAGTATGTTAAAAAGAAGCAGAAACCGAGTCATTATTTTCATTGTATTATTCTACAGATTTTCAAACTTGTGCAAAAAGAGATGAAAATCAGTTCCCTAGTGATTTGTATATTGAATAAAGGAAGGAGATCACCCGGAAGAATCTGTGACCACTACTGGGCCATATCAGAGTCATGAGAGTTTATCTTGATACGATTTGTGCTTCTGAATTTTAAGCATTTGGTACTGCAGTGTTCATTCAGTATATATTTTGAATATGAGAACTCTTGCTTTAAAACAATCTATCCCATGTGCAGCCACATTTATCATTTGTAATGATGTGTGATTACTTCAGTCCAAAGGTTTCTACTATGTGGGATGTCAAAAGCATGTGCTTATTTCCACAAAGCAATAAGATGAATCCAACGTCACGTCAAAGAGAAATGAGAAGAGCCTCCTAATTTCCCATCTCTGCCTCATATGGACTTAGACCAAGGGCACCCAACAGGCACAGGAACAACTGAAGATTACAACAGGCCTTGGAGCAGAGCAGAAGGCACCCACCTCGCTGGAAGACGTAGGCAGCAACGCTCCAAGTAGCAGCAAGCAGCTCTACGGGCAGCGCTGGAACCTCTCCTGCTGGTAACACCCAGGAACGAGGGGCATATTTCCTTGGCATTCATTATTATTTCCTTGGCAAGCCTCACAGGCAGCTGCCTGAACATCTGGGAGGGAGGGACAGCCTTGCATAACTCAAAACCCTTTTATCAAACTGCAAACACATTGCATTAGGGCAAACTAAAATTCCAGGACATCTCCTGAGCTGGATAGGAGCAGAACACAGACCGAGCTGATCACTCCTTCCAGTGACGGGTTTTATTCCTCAGCCCAGCTGCTAACCTGCCTCCCTGGAGTCATTAGGCTGCTCATTAGAACAGCTTTTGTTTCAGAAAGCCTCAGAACATTGAATCACTTAAAACTGGGAACTTCCTGCAGGCAAAATCCCGATGTGGACACATGGGATGGCAAGCTCAGCCCTGCAGAGCTGTAATTTAGAATAATTATTGGTATAGGTAACAGCTGAGCTTATAGTGAGTGTAACACATAGAAGTACCCCATAACAATTCCATTACACACTGCTCTGGAGACACAGAAGGAAAAAAAATGATAATATAGGTTATCAACAAGGATTATTCAGCACTGAACAAGGTAGATGTGAGTTAGATTGCATTAAGACATACTAAGCAATTATAAAACTGACTGTATACTTTCTAAAAATTGATAAATTACCCATCCTATTCCAACAGCAGTCGCGTTGCTGCCAGTGCACACTAAGTGCAAAAAAATAAAAGTTTTAGTAAAATTTTGAAAATTCTATTATCTTTAGCTTCTAAAATTTTCCAGCACAGCCTATGACACAGAACTTATATTTTAAAAGCTGTTTCTTTGAAAAAGGTGTTTAAGGGATACATTCTTTTATAAAGTAAAAGGGAAATATTCACTACTCAGAAGGACTTCTATCATTAAGAGACAGTTTGGGCATAACTGTTGCATTTCATAGCTAAAAACCACAAACTTCCCTACACAGACAATGCCTTTACTAAATCATTAGAAAACTATAATAAAAATTATTCTATAAAACCATTTTTTAATATTCTACTAAGCAATTTTTATCCAGTTAATATTTTAGGTCAAACTTGACAGCTGTATTTCAACATAAAAAGCCAAGAGCTGCATCCAGTACCTCCAGAATTTGGAATTACAGTAATGAACAAGGCAAATACCTTCGGAAGAAGATGGGGGGAAAAAAAAAGCAGCAAGTGAATTTTCCTGGTATATGCAACTCTTAACCAGATGGCACAGATTAATCACACTGGCCTGAAAAGCATACAGTGCTGTTCTGAGAAGCAGCACTATTGCTGTGTGCAGGGTTTGCTTATGAGCTGCAGCAAAGCACCGAGGGGAACAACATGCAAGTTAAAAGCTTGCAAAAGAATCAGCTATTTGGTGGCTGGAGAACCAAAGCACCTTTAAGGAAATTGGAATTTTACTCTCTCTTCTGCTCAAATTCTGATCTCTGTCTTGTGCCTTGTAAACTGCAGTGAATACCTATAGCATAAAGAAATATCTTTGACTAAAGGTTTATCTTGGTATTTATTTCCCCCTCTCCCTTTCAACTTTTAATTAGAAGGCAGTTTTAGTTGTCATTGCTAGTGGATGGAAAGAGAGCATCCCAACGTAAGCAGATGCACCAACAGCTACGCAGAGAGCCCCAAAATTACCTTAAAATTGTTATTCTAAAACACAAGACACTTTGCAGGCAGTGTCTGCACCAAAAAAAAACTCCCATTGCCCAAGAGGGGGCATTTTCCCCTATTTTGCGAAACAGGGCAACGTTCACCAATACTAACCAAGTTCCCCAACTACAGGGGAAAAAAGACCATTAAAGCAGGGGAAGCATCAACGACCAAAATATTTTTAAAAAAGATTCTTGTGAGAGCAAGCCAGACTAATAAACATTTTCTTAAAAGAAAAAAAAGGTAAAGCACTGAACAGTTTGGACACTCAAAGTTTAATAAGACTTATTGAATTGAATAAGATTTCAAGCTCTGATTTTTGCAGTTCTGCAGAGTTACTTCATTGGCAGCAATCGTGTAAACAACACCCTCCAAGTGTCACACTTGGCAGAAATTGCCAAACCTTCTTTGCAATGAATGAAACATGAATTTTCCTTGTTCTGAACCATCAGTATTAGCTTATTCTTGCCGCCAAGAACACAATCAAGTAAGGTTGCCTCTATTTCTCTTTCCATCAAAACAGTTGGATGAAGAACTAAAAATATCTACAGATGTTCAGGAAATGTTCCCTAGGACACAGGAGATCTGCTGCTTCTTCACTGCAACTAGAGGTAAGTACAGATGGACCCTTCGTTTGCAGAATTTATAACTGTTATCCATTAAAAAACAAAACAAAGGATTAATGTATAGAGCATGGAACAAGCTTGGGTAATTAGTCATCAACAGAAAGAGATGAAGGACGAGAATAGTTGTTAACTGAAAATTACTTTTTTTCCAAATATCCCATGAATATTTCACACAGGTCTTAGGAAAACAATACATATAATAGCCATACACATCCATAGTATAGCTGAAAAAAGCAATCCCACGACCAGAATCAGTTTAAATGCTTCATATTTTTCTTCAATTAGTCAGGAAGAGTCAGGGAGCAGAGTCCAGGGACACTGGCAGACCTGGTGAGGTTCAGGTGAAGCTGAAGGCCACTTGAGAGAGAGAGGAGCTCAGAAGACACCACTCCCAAATCCAACAGGAGGAAAGGTCCATTCCCACAGCAAGTACTCTTCCAACTCAAAGATGAAATACCTCATGGCAATGCTTTCAAATGCCTGTTTTGGTTGAACTCAAAGCACATATTTTTTCGTGCTGGGCATTCAACTAATTCAACCTCCTGCCCCAACATCTGAACCTTCACTTCACCATGAAATACCAAAGGGAAGAAAAGGAGCTGGGCTTATTTGGGGTTAGTATCAGTACCAAAGATACTAATGTTTAATACACTGCACGTGTTGGAGCAAAGACCATTACTCTGAGTGAGGGGTCGCCCACTTTGGAACCCTATTTCCAAGTACAGCTCCTCTAGCAGCAGCTACTTCCCTTAAGTTTATGGCAAATACAGATGTTTTAATCAACTTCAACAATACTGGCAACACCTGGTTAACACTGTACCGATACACTCGATCTTCATCTGAATTTATTGGCTACTTAATAACTTTTAACTTAAGGGCTTATACACCAGATTGAAATTCTGAATGCTTTTTCCCCCCACTCTGATTTTAGTCTAAATATCAAATATAGATATAATGTATGATAATAATAGTACTTGTGTTTCCAGTTTTAACTTTCAACTTCTAGCTCATCAGGCTGTAAGCCTCATGGAAAAGCCATCATGAGCATCATAAAGAACATCATGTAGCCATCAGTAAGCTGGGTTCTGCGTAACAGAAGCATCAAGCCAATAAACTTTTTAACAGGACTTACTAAATCATTGTTCAAAGTTACCATGAGGAAATAAAATCTGTATGACTAAGGAATTAAATGAAATAGAAATGTATACATTTTTACAGAGAAAATAACACTGGGATTCATCAAGGAGAGAAAGATGCGGGCTGAAGGTTATTTATTCAGAGCACTAGGCTCAGGACTCAGCACTGGGGATATTCAGCTCTCTCATGGCAAGCAGCTCTGCATTCCCGGGCAGAGCCAAAATCTGGGAAGCAAGTCTGAATCCAAGGTGAAATCAGAATAAAAACGTCCATGGGGTTTCAGGTGCTCCCCGCCAACCTCTCAAGAGCACAAACCCAAAAGATAAGGACAAGGACTGAAAGCCCTTTGCTTCTGTTGAGCAAAAACTGGTTTGGCCACTTAAGGGTTGCAGAACTCGAGCTGAGCTCGGAGTGAAGAAGGGTTTACAGCTCGGGAAGACAAAAGGCCGGGCTCAGGCTGCCAAAAAGCAGCCCCAGACAAAGAGCAATTCAGCTGCTGAGCTGCCCTGCCAGAGCGTGGCCCATCAGGGCAGGTCTGAGCCCGTTCCTGTTCCAGGGAGATCTCAGACCGGAGCCTAATCACACTCTGATGACAGCAGGTGAGAATTACAGCCATGAAGAATATCCAATTAGTCATTTCCTACTAGGAAAACTAGACTTTAAAGGCCATAACTACGGTCTTAAAATAGCAGCTTACAAATTCCTAACATGCTGATATATAGATATCTTTCAACATGTGCATAAGAGCATGTGTATACATATATACACACATTTATAGAAAGCCCAAACTCAAGTCTAATGTTCATGAAAACTAATTAAATAAAAGGATGCTCAAACATCTAAAATGGCAAACTTGAAGAGAAATGAAAAAGGCCAAGCACTTAATTCCATGAGATCCTCATTTGCCTCCTTCTGGCCTTTGCTTCAATCTTCTTTATTAGATGATTTTAAGCAAGTGGGTTACTTCCAGAGAGCACTACGGGACTTCTTAAAGAAAATGACTGAACTCACCTCTTGGAAAAATGTGAGCATTTCACATACTATTTCTATACCTTTCATCTTTAAAGGCTAATTTAAAATTGGTACAAGATGAAGGATTAAGCTTAACTTTTGCTGGGGAAGAAGTGGGCAGAGCTGTGAGGTGTGAAAGCACAGAAACTCTTCTTCTCAAGACTATAGTGACTGAAGAACAAGGCAGGCAAGAAATATGTATGACATCCAAGATGTAAAGTTATTTTTACTCAAGCTGGTTACATATATTCAATTCTTCAATTAGTAATTACTTAGGATGAGGTTGAAGGGAAATCGCTAGGAATCCCACATTTTTCTCTATTACAAGAACTGATAACATCATCCAAAGAAGTCTTTCAGAAAAGCCACGAAATTCCAATTTCACATTCTTTCTATTTTCAAGCAAGTTTTCTTAAAGGTTCAACTTGTTCAACAGGAAGTGGTATGGAAGAACCCTCCTGCATGCCCTCCATCACAAACAACACATTTTTCATAGATTTCAGGCATTTATTTACCTTTTTGCAAGCTCCAAAGTACTATTACTGCTACTTAATAGTTGAAGAACTGAGGCCAAACAGCCTAAAAGAAGAATTAACTAAAGATACACTGCAGATTAAGGTAAAATTAAAAAATACTAATAAGCAAGCAGCACATTTCAGTCAAGAGCAGGGAAGAAGAAAGCTCAGGGTATAAGTCAAATCACACTATGCTACACATCAGCAGAGAGGCAACCCCAAAGAAGTCTGCACCTCTGGGTCCTTGTTGGGAGCCCCACGAAATGTTCATTTTTATGCAGACCAGGAATTTGCCCTGTGTAAAAATGCAGGACTTTGAGTTAAAGCAAAGTCAGAAAAAGAGGCTTTTGAGAGCACTTTGCATCAGCCCACACTAGACATCAATACTTGAAGGAAAAAAAAAGGAAAACACAACAAACTGTTTAAAACACTGTAGTCTGCTCAGCATGATGGCAATTTAAATTAAAAAAAATGGAACTGAGACTTCCTCACAGTTCAATGATGCTAATTTTACTTACTGTTTTTACAGTATCTAGAGTCAAGGAACACAAGCACTTATCATCATAGTTAAAGAGAACTACCCAAAAGCACAGCAGAAAAAGTCCATTTTTAAGTCAGCTTAGTGAAAAAAATAACAAATAAAATAAAAATATTGAGCAGGTTACAGTATAGAGCCATTTGACAACTAAAACACAATTTCATTTCTTGTTCTTTCAATCCACTAAGTGGTTTTTTTTTATTTTCCTAGTCCATACTTTCCTATGGAGTTATAAGCACAGTCAATTAAATAGAATAAAAAAAGCACAAAAAAAATTCCCCTCCCTGACATTTAGCACATTCATACAACCTTAATTTTAACATCCAATTTTACACAAAATCCAAATACCATGCAAATATCCACAAACATGGATCAAGAATTTCCAGTAAACGCTAAATTTTAAGTAGTTTAGTATTCTGCTTGTGGGCTATATTCCACAGGCAGAGTTATGAGACTGTAGGAACATAGCTAACATTAATAAAATAACATTTTATTTTGCTTTATCCAGGTGGCAAGTAAGCTCAAAATCCAGTCCTCTAACTCTTTATCACATGAGTATCAGCAATATAAGATATCCAAATACATGTTTGACTCGCTTTTTATTCATTTTAATACTTAAAGAACCACTACACAGACCAAAATTACATTGAAACTTTCCAAATTCACTAGAACTCACTTTCCTAGGAATTTAAAAATAAAGCCGCTAACAGCTATGGGAAGGATCCTTTTTGAATACCTTTGGAAACAGCTCCTTTCCCCAGGAAGATGTACAGGGACAGTATTATTATAGTGTGCTGACAGATGAGGAACTGAAACTTACCTTGAACGAGTAATAAAAACAGAGACTGACATTCCCTTCTACGTGAAACCTCTGGAAATCCAGTAACAACCCCAGTCAATTTAAACAAGCAATTAAAATACATACTCCCATCTTTAAAAGGTAGTGAGAGCTACCTCCTCTGTTTTTCCTGAAAGAAATTTTAAAAAAGAAAAGAGGAGGGAGGAAGGGAGGGCACCTTCACTGCTCCTTCCATTCAGTGACTTCCAAGAGTCTCCAATCCCTTATTTCTCCTCATCTCCTGCTCTTCCCAATTCAAGGGGTCAGTTTGGTGAAACCGGCCACTACCAAATTTATGTCCCAGAGCAACAAGAGGTCTCATAAACGTCAGCAAAACATAGTAACAACTCGCAGAAGTACCAGGCTCTACTCTGAGCCTCTTATGTTTTTCAAACTAAAGCAGTTTTCCTTTAAAACAGGTTTAGAAACATTCAGAATTCTGCTTAAAATATATATATATATATGTATATTTTTTACCTAACTTCGTGCATTTAATCCTATTACAGATGGGTCTTCATTAACAGACTGTAAACCCAGGCCCCCCAGAGATGGGGTAGTCTCTAGACTCTAATGTCCTCATTGCCTTCAAAGAGTTTCCTGCAGGTTCACAGCAGTCTCCACCACTTCTTTCCAGCTTCTTAGCCTCTTCTCACTCGACTCTGGATTGGCAGCCCATGTTTTAAGGGAAAAGGAAACTCCAAAATCCCAACTAAGCCATATAAATGACAGCTTTACAGCCATGCCAAAATAGCTTCTACTCTGGAATAAAATATTTGAAAAGTCAAGAAGCCAGAGGTTTGGATGCCTTCCTTTGCAAAGGGCTACTTAGCTGCTGAAAACATTTCCAATAGGCAGCTATAACTAACATTTACCCAAATTTGCAGCTACCTTGAAATAGCTGAGCTGCTCTGTTCACTTGGATGCTCAAATGCTCCTAAGAAATAATCCTGAAATTGAAACACAATTCATTCTCCTGCTTTCCTTCAGGATGTGCTTAAATTCCATAGAAATTCCATGGAAGACACAGAGAACAGGTTTGCACCTGGACGGCTATAGTTTTTCCTTGACCATTTGGGAAGGAGAGGGGAAACCTAGACTCTCCTGTTCAAAAGCTTTGAAAGCAAGAAAAAAAATTGGCAACTGTAACACATAAAATTGCACGAGTCAAAACAAATACAGCAGAGAGAGCTTGTAAAGAAAAAGGCTGCGGCAAATACGGCACAGAGCCTCATCAGGTCAATACAGAGGCAGGTAAACAGGACTTGAGGTCCACTGATATCCAGACCAGGGTGCTGTAACTGATGCCATTTATTTCAGTTTTATCCATTTTCAGATCTCTGTTTCAATTCAGCCCTCTACCCAAGAAAGCCCCTATAGCTCCATACAGCTGCTGTACAACTTATACTCTCATACACAATACTTAAACAGAAAGCAACATAGTTATGGAATATGTGGTTTTACTAAGTTATTCTTTAATGCCATCATGTTTTTATTAAGCTGTTTTGGGGGCACTCAGTGTTCTTCTCAGTATCCCAAGTCTGCAGTATTTTTGCAGTGAGTGTTTGAATGGCATTTGGATGTGATTTG
>JAVCKT010035398.1:0-11451 GCA_032273925.1 Rhynchotus rufescens | reverse complement strand
GTGACAGAGCCCTGGAACAGGCTGCCCAGGGAGGTTGTGGAGTCTCCTTCTCTGGAGGTCTTCAAAACCCTCCTGGAAGCCACCCTGTGCCACGGGCTCTAGGTGTCCCTGCTGGAGCAGGAAGGTTGGACTAGATGATCTCTATTCCAACCATTCTGTGATTCTGTGATTCTCAAAAGTAATGACTTTAAAGGAGGCACCGCATACAGGATCTCTCTTTATCACAAGTCATTGCTAACTGAATGAGTTCATCATTTGAAGAAATAGAATTTTTACACATCAATTGTTAAATTGTATCTGGAAATTAAAGGCTTCCTTGAATATCAAGCAACAGTGAAAAGGTATACGATGGAATTGTAAATTCTACCATTATTCAGTGCTATGTATGATTGCAGATTGCACAGAGATACTTTCATCTGGCAGCCTTTAGATAAAATGGTCAGCAGGAAAGGAGCAAGATTCAGCTATGAGTATGGATGGCACATATGGCCATGACCCTTTACTCCTTGAGGAACTAAGACTAGTTTTCTCTCTGCTATTTCAAGCAGCTTTGGTCAAAGATAAATGAGCATGTGAAAAGATACATAAAGTAGAGACTTGACAAGAAAAAAATTGGAGTATTCAGGTGATTTTCTCTAAATAGTAAAAAAAGAAAAAAAGTAAAAAAGTAAAAAATAGAAAATCCCTTTCTCAAAAGCTGAGTGTTTCAGTGATTTGCTTCTCATAGACGATTTTTTGCTATAATTTTCCGCCTTTTTAGCCACTTTTTTTCATATGCTTATATGTGACCAGCTCAGCATCAGCCCTTTAGAGTTGTTAAATGGAACAGCAATTTTGTTTTTAGGTTGCAGATGTTCTGATTCAAAGCCAGTGCGAATGGAGGCTTAACAGTATTTCTGGTGTGCATGCTACACTGAGAAGCTCCTGACTGCTCCTCTAACATATACATCAATTATTACTATTTGTTCAGCTTCTTCTGGGATCACAGTTTATTACATGATAGAGAAAAAATAAGCGAGCAAACCAAAACAATAAAATCTCAGCTCAAAACCATATTACTTTAGAACTGGCCACCTTCTTCGAGCATTAGGAATGAATTTCTTAGAGGTACTGCAGAGGTTTCCTAAGGTAAAACAACACTCTTGGTAACTTGTATTTAATGTCTCCCCTGGGATTCAGCAACAGTCGTGCTGTTGTAATAACTGGAATATTAGAAAACAGATGAACTGCAAAATCTTTGGGTTAGAAATTTTCTTTTTCTTTCGTCTGCTGAGTGCCTAAACATACACTGCAGTTCTAAAAATGCTGGTCTGAAAAATGGTGCATCTGGATAGTTTTCTACAAACTCTATGTGGAGAGGTGTCATTGTGTAGCATTATCCTGTGCCAGGTATCTGTATTGGTTCATGAGGAACTAACTGGAGTGCTTCTGTGCAGCGTTAGTTTGTGTAGTTAAGTACTTCCTTAGTTGGTTACTGTGTGATTTAGGTGTAATCATAGAAAATAAATCTCTGCTAAAAAACGCAGTCATTTCTTTCTCAGAGATTTAAGAAGCGAGATCAGGGGGACAAGGCAGTGCTAATTTATCTAGGCTTTTATTTGTCCTATTCCCTACTTTTCTTGTCCCATCTTGTCAGTTCTTGGTAACTGCTAAGTTACTAAACTAATACTATTTTAAAAATTAGAATTATAGAATCATTATGATGGGAAAAGACCCTCAAGATCACCAAGTCCAACTGTAAACGCATCACCACCATGCCTGTTAAAACATGTCCCTAAGTGTCTCATCTACATGTTTCTTGAACACTGCCAGAGACGGTGACTCCACCACTTCCCTGGGCATTCTTGTAGCCTGTGATTTTATACAGATTGTCACAGCCTTTTAATTCTTTATTGGAATATTTCTTGCTATAATCAATTAGAGTGACAAAAAAAAAAAAAAAAAAAAAAAACCTCTTATCATTTTATAGATAGGGAGATAATATGATTAAGAGTTTCTGAACCATTTGCAACACAGCAAGTACTAAAAAGTAGACCTTCTAGGAACAAGTTCGATGATGCAGAACTGCTAATCGTCAATACTGCTCTTTTTTACAGCTTTGTCTTAATACCTTAGTTTTATATTAAAAGGTCCCGAATTCCTGGAGTTAAACATTCTCAGCTGATGAATCCTAAAATGGTAATGTGTATTTAAGGATTCCAGGATACTTCTGTCTGGATTTCTTTTTTAGAAATATTTCAATTTAAGCAATTACTCTTTCCCTATGAGAAAATTTCCCTGCGGTTTCTCTTACTTAAAATGATTCCTGGATGTTACTGAATGGTATTAGTCGGCATTTTAAGGAAAAAGGACCAGCTCCAGGGCTGGTGTAATTGTTGTTGCCCCATGGGATTATATTGATTTACACCAGATCCGGATCAGATCCATATTTTCTATGTCTGTAACATGATTTAGGCTAAGTTACATCCTATAAATCTATCCTGCGATGTCATTTGCTGCCTCTCGAGCTTCCACTAGGCCAGCTTACGTTCAGGTTTCCCAGGGAGGCAACAATAGGCTTCCTCCGGGTACCGTGATACTCTTAAAGAAATAAAGTACACGTCTAGGAAAACAAAATATTTAAATAACAACATCTGATTGACAGAAAAAAAAAAAAAAAAAGGTTGGACACAGCAATAATCTTGTGCTCTAAAGGTGCTAGAGAAAGAGTATGATGAAGAAAAGCACCCATAAAACAGAATGGTCAGTGCTGGTGTGATCTTCCTCCCTCAGTCTCATCAATGTTATGGTTGGCATCAAACATCCCAGCCTGGGGCTGGCTCGCCACAGCAACGCCAAGCCTGCTACCAGCCTTGATAACACACACAGAAAAAAATATATATGTACATATGTATAGGTTTATTCTGCACCTTCCAGAGAAGGAGGACACCGGGCGACATGGCGGGCTGCAGCCCCTGCCGACAGATCTCGCGGCGCGCTGCAGGCGCCTTGGCCCGCTGCCTGGCAGTGCGCTCGGACTGACAGGTTTTGGGCAGCGCAGCGGCGGAGAGGGAGCCATGTGGCCGATGTTAGTAAACACGGCCCGGCGCGGGCTGGCGTGCCCCGGGAGGGAGGCGGGCGGCGCGAGGCTGAATGGCTGGCTCATCGCGTGAGCCGGAGCCGCCGCCGGCAGCCGGAGCTGCCCGGGAAACACAAGCCGGGGCCTGTAATCCAGCAGCTGCGCCGGTTTCCATGGCAACGTGCAGCGAACAATGAGCGGCAAAATCCAGCACTCCAGCCCTCCTCGCCAGGCCCTGCTGCCCGACGTTTGCCTCCCTCCACAACACCCCATGCCGGGAAAATGGCAAAGCGGGCAGAAGATCGGGAAGCGTGTGGTGTATGGGACACCACGTTGCGCCTCGGTGGGCAAAGCCCAGCTTTCGGGAGCATCCATTCCTCCGTCTCCATTACGCTGCGCTTCATTTGTCTCAGTGACAACACAGCCCAGGGGCTGGTTTTAGGAAGAAATGCTAGATTGCTCTGCTAGATTTCTGCGTGGAAATAACAAGTGTTGGATTTCAGCAGGAATTTGAAGAACTTAAAGAGGGCTTTGTAGCCAAGATATTGATTTTAGGCTTTGGTTTGCCTCTAAACATCCTTGGAGGTAGCAGTGGAGGTGGCTGCCAGCTGGGGAACATCTCATTCAGGTTTATATCTGAATGCAGAGCTCTTCAGCCCCATCCGGCTTTCAGATGTGAGCCTTCTCCCTGTGGGCAGCAAAACAAGATGGATCTAATAGCCCTCGACTTCCCTATGAGAAATGACTCAACTGTCCTGAGCTTCCCCCTCAGAAACCCCAACCATCTGAATGTCACCTCCCTCGTGCCCTTATAGCAGAATTTCTGCTACTTGTGCGTACAAGGAAATCTTTATGTGACATAGTCATAAACTTGGAAAAATCATCATCAGCCTCTATATGCAAATAAAAATCCTCTTTGAGTACGAGGGGATCTTTCAGTATCAATTTACTGAACAATTTTTCTATGAGCCAGAATGTCTTGCTGAAGACATTCCCTCATTTACACTGTTTCATTCAGACAACAAACTCTGCTCACAAGCCTGACAGCAAGTCCAGATCTTGCAGATGCTTCGTAGAGATAAGCAGGACTTCATGAAATCTCTTCTAGGCTACTGGCCCAGGCTGATCAGCAACAAAATGACCAAGAAGGACAATTTTCTATAAAAAATTCCTCTCTCCATATCACATCAATCTATTGGGACCAGTGTCTCTTGTTTTACAGTATCCTATGGGATCTCTTACAACTTTTAAGAGCAATTGTTTTTTTTCTTACACACACACAGACACATACACGCAGACACACATGAAATAACATCTTTTCCTCAGAACTTCTTGGAAATCTGTGATTCAGAGGAAATCAGTATAGTCATGTAATTATGTCAGCTGCCCAAGTGTCATTAAAAGCATGATGAGTAATAACGAACACATGTCCTTGTGTGAAAATAAAGGTCTATATGGTCTTCCTCTTTATCCTCCCTTATCCTCTTTATTTATTTATTTATTTATTTATCTATTTATGTATTTGTTTATTTATTTATTTTTCTTGCAGGATTTTATGTGTAAGATGACAGGACCCTAACTTAAGGCATGGAAAGAAATAATTAAGAAAAGCCTCTCTAAATGTCAGTTTGACATCTGTACTGGCAATATGTCATATGTAGTCTTATGAAGAGCCAGATGAGAGCTACAGCTTTTGGGTTTGATATACAGTATGTGGAATGAATATATATTATGATACATGATTTATAAATGATAGTAATGCTCTTAGGAATGTTCTGAACTGAAGAAAGTTCATGTTATATAGAAGAGTGTGCTAATTAAGAGATACAATACACATTTCACTTCTGGGAAGTCTTCAGTCAGGAAAAGTAATCCATTGACTGACTCTATGTGCATTTTGCACCTGAGACCCAGTCCTGTAAAGCAGTGAAGAAAGAAAGTTAGATGTTAAAGCCTTGTTTGACTGCATTCCTGGTGCATAAAAGAACTAAAAGAGAATGAGGAAGGGAGCTCTGGAGAAAGTCAGAGAAAAGAAACAGTATTTAGAGACAAAACTGGAGTGTGGATTTCTTACCTGGCTTGCATGCCAGCTGGATCCTGGAAATGTCCACATGATAGAAGAGCAGGAGAAACCCCTAAACCTTGGAAATCTGTTCTTGATACAACAATAAGCAGAGCTGTAACCAATTAAGTTACTAGGTATAAAAGCAAAAGCACTGTTGCAAGACATTAACATTGGATGGATTTAATTGCTATAAACGGGAAGACTGGAAGTGAAAGACCCTTTGCTCATTAGGGCATACAGATATGTTGATTATAACAATTTCAATGGTTTCAATGGGCTAAGGGTTGTTCTCTGGCTCTAGATCCCATAGTCCTGGCATGGTGTGTTGTACAGGGTTATATATAGCTCTATGAACTCCTTTTAACATTCAACATAGGGTGACCACATCCAGATTTGCTTACTGGAAGTGCTCTCTGGCCTGTGCTAATGGGACCAGCTGTACCCAAACACTGTCTCAGAAAGCGCTAGTTGTGCCCAGACCCTGCAAGAAACTGTGCTCATCATATAACAGTGGGGACAATCACACACCACTGCTAATGTCTCTGTCCAGGGCCTCTTTCATCTAGTAGTTCCTGGACAGGTCCAAATGATAAATCAATAGACTCAGTCGGATCTGGGACAGATGCACTTGGTCTTTATTTATTTTTTCCAATTACTTTCTCTAATTTTCCCAGGCTTAATTACTTATAATAACAATAATAACAATATTACAAAGAAAAAACAAAATAGGATTAAGAAGTACAAAAAAAAAAAAAAAAAAACTTGCATTCCTGTAAATATATAAGACAGACCTTCCTGTCAGGGCCCAATCTGACTGTCTACACCTGAACAGCAAGACTATTGTATTCAGAGCTGAATCCATAGAAATATGTCTAGCCTTCACATCTCATTTGGACAATTGGATAGACTACTGGAAAATTCACTGCTTTCAAACAGAAAACTGAGGGTGTGTAATAGCCTGGAAAGCTGTGGAATAAACACTGATTAAAAATTTGAAAATGTTTTTGTCTTTTTTTTTAAGAAAAAGTAGAATAAAGACTGTAGGAGAGATTTGGGCATAGAATTGGGAACCAGCAACTTCTTCTTTGAAGCCATGATATTTTATTCTTCCTCCTAAGAGCTCTATCCTTCTGCCTTAGCTGCCCAAGTGAGTACAACAGCAAGCAGATAGCTCTGTGGAACATTCAGCAATCTGAGCAGTCTAAAATACTGATGTAATCTGAAAGTAAAAGAGTACTCATAACTCCACTGCAGCCAGCGGAGTATCACAGATTTATTAAAATCCCAAAGTCTAGTGTGAAAGGTGATATTTTTTCTTTTTTTTTTTTCTTTTGGGATATGTATAAACTTTTGGTAAATCCTATATTGCATTTCATATTTAGGTGGAAAAAATGCCAAACAGTCATCCTCGAGGAAATAGCCCATTGTTGTTAAGGACCTGATTCATAATCCAATGAAGTCAAAAAAAAAAAAAAATCATACTGTTTCACTGGTCTTATTATTCATAGTTCACAAGTGCTTGCTATTATTCTTGTTATTGTCCAACTGTTACTGCTTCTTTAACTGCCTTTCTACTCTTTCATTTTGGCCCATTTGCAAATACATTAGATTCAATGTTCCAAGTAACAAAATACAATTCAGATCAAAATATACTGAGTTGGCTCTCTCCATGTTATAGAAAACAGATGGGATAATTTTCAGTGTGTTTGAAAAAAATAACACTTTTTCCTCCAAATGTCTAATAACTAGCATTATTCTCACTTTATATAGTAGAATTTAACTTGTCTTGATTAAGGATCTGCAGCTATGTCAGGTGGACTCCACCTTCTAAACCTTCAGTTGTGCACCTGAGCTGATGGAAGTGAAGCTAGATTTTTTGAATGTTCCACTGCTGCTGAAAGACTGAAATATCATTCCTTAATTTATTAAGCAATCTGGAGTGATATTTCCAGTTTTTGTTTTCATGTTTAATTTAACTTGACTTTATTACCCTACAAAAATATGCCCTACATGGATGAAAAAATAGTTTACCTAATTACTACTGTGTTGCACTTGTATGCAGTTCAGTGCAGATATCAAACATTAGACAAATACAATACTAATACAACAATAAACCAGTTCTTTCTGTGGTACTTGGTTTCTCTGGGAATGTTATTTTATTCTATTTCATTTAGTGATTGTTTGTCTAAGGGGAAGGTACAGAAATTGCTGTATTTCATTTTGGTTCAACAAGCATTCTGGCCTCAACCAGCAAATCATTTAAGCATGTGCTTAACTTTAATGAAGTTTAAGTTTGTGGACCATCCATGTATTTAACATATAGCTTAAGTGCTTTATACAAAGCAGGACCAGAATACTAAAAAATAAATAAATAAAAATATGATCCAATTGTTTTTACCTAATCAATTATTCAATGAATTCAGTTCAAGTCCTTATATTGTAAAGAAGACTTTCTTCTGCCTATGCTATGGAAATATTGTTCAGTTTCAAAAGAAAAAAAATCCTAACTTTTCTTAATCTGACAATCTGATAACTATATCCTGTGTAACTGCTAGTCCAACTCTCTCTGAAAACAGCCCATTAAGTGGAAGCTTTGCCTGAGCAAGGCATGCAGAAATGAGTCACAGGGAGTATATGGAATTTTCTCAGGACTTAGGGCTGCGCCTGTTGTAGCCGAAGGCTAAATCTCCTGTGGAGCTCTGTAGAGTTCCTCTGAGCACATACATTTTCCATACCAATCTCTATTTTAGTGGGAAGCATAAAACCAACATGAAAGTCATGCTGAAACATATGATGGAGAAAGGTGTGTTCCTGACTTGGGTTACTTAACCCAGGCTACATAATTTAGATTATGATTGCACAGCAATTCAAACCAAGGTAACTGCTCACTGGCAGGGAGGGTGGGACCACATCAGCCAACGATAGGATGTTTTTTAGTCACCACCAAACCCCAGCAGCAACAGACAAGATATCTGGAGGTAGCTCATAGGGAATGTGGCATGCTAACCTTGCTTAAGCTTGCACATCTCTGCTAAGATGCTTTTTTTCCCCTCTTTTTTCTTCTTTTAAAGAACCCTTTAGAGAACCCTTTTAGGGACACAGAAGCTTCACAGAGTTGACTGAAGTCCCTAGCAATAAGAAGACACCATACTTTCCTTGAGAGGCTTGGAATCCACACATCATGTTTCCTTCTGTAAAGGTCTTAAGCTTCTAGCTGTAACAGGAAAAATGCAAAGGCTTGCTTTACTCTTGATGAGAAGCTCCCAGCCTAAAAAAGGACTTCTTTGGTTTTGCAGGATAGATGCCTAGGGATTTGTTTGTTTGCTTGCTTGTTTGTTCATTTGTTTCTTGTTACAGCCACAAGCAGAAACAACTCGTGAATTACTGTGCGGTGAATGAATCTCCTTCAACAGAAGATTTAAAAACCTGTAGTTTTCATTCATTAACAGAGTAATACATATATTTTGCTCAGTAGTGTTTGTTTGAATTATAACCTCACAGAATTCGGAAGAAAGTTATCATGGCTGCACTAACCTGCTCAAAATCCAGTTTCAGATTGTTTCTGCTGCAAGGTCTGATTAAGTAAACCACTCATCCAAAATATGCTAGTTCTGCTGCTGCTCCATATTTCTTACCTTTCCTAGTTACTCCTTCTGAAAAAAATGATTTTTATATTGTTGCTTGTTTGTTTATTTCATATGCATAGGACATTTTTTTAAAAAAGGAAAAACTTTTAGTTTAAAAAAATGGATCATATAGGTTTCTTTTGATATATTGCTGTACTAGTGAAAATGTATTTCTCGAAATTATCACTTGTTTAGTATTGACATGAAGAATATCCCCATGCATTCTACACAACAGAGAAGGAATCAGTGTTTTGGCCCAATTTATTTAGTCATCACTCATAAATAAAGACATGAGAAGAAGGAGAGCATAGAATGCCCAAGTGCATATTAATACAGGTTGGCCAGCCCTTAATGTTTTAAATATTAAGACTGCCATGTTTATCTGAGGATTTCTTGGCAATTTGAACCATGAAGGTGATATTGGGTGGATTCTCTTGCCTTCTTGTTACAGTTTCCTTTCTTTGTGCTGACTTCAGCACCAGAATTCTCTGTACAGAAGAAGTGGTCTCAAGGGTCAGAGAGAAAGGGAAAGTTATAAAAAGCAGGTATTAAATATGCCTGCAGAAAACGCTCCAAGGATCCTGTTCCTTTTTAAGTCCCAAGATATGTCTCTGTGCCTCCTTGTCCATAAGGTCAGTCCTGGAGGTTTGCAGCAACCCGTAAAGCCATGAGAAAGGATTTATCCCAGCAATGATAAATGGTAGTGCTTAGGAAATAGCAATTACATTAGAAAAGTGTTTTAACCTGAACTTGAAGACCAAATCTACTCTGTTAACTTACATTCAACAAGATCTTCAAGACAGCCTGCTTTCAGTTATGTTCTGATTATCATAGCTGTATTTCCATCTTTTTTGACTAGATAAGGCTTCAGGTTTGATTCTCCATGAGGATCATGTGAGGTAATGCCATGGATGTTTACAGGCTGGATTTTGTCTTTGTTTCTAAGAGGTATAGAATTTCCTGTCTGAAGATTGTTGGTTCATTTTCATCTTCTCATCTCTAATTACAATAATTAGATTCCAAAAGGCTAGAAATAACAATTAAATTCTATAACAACTCCAAAATCAAGAGTAATGGATAAGGAATAGGGCAAGGCATTTGTTTAGTTTTGATCTAAGGTAAATCAAAAACAAAGAAAATGACTGGGGCCTGGAAAACAAAGCTACTGACTCTCAGAATTCCCTTATGTACTCCAAATACTCTCTTCGAGCAAGGTCTAAAATATTTTAGTGCTGACCTACAAGAAATTGGCCTTTTTTTTCCCCCTTTTTTCTCCCTTCCTTGCTGTTTCCTGTAGGTCAGTGAGCTGTACACCAATCTCTGTGGTCCAGTATGGCCCAGGAAATTGCAAATATTTTCAGCTGTGTCAGGTTCTGCATATGCAAGTTAGGAGTTTCAAAGGGAAGCTTAATTGACACTAATCCTCATCTTGACTTCTGCTCACCTCCTCCTCTTTTCCCACTAAGCCTTCCCACCTTCCCACCTCAAAGCCACAGAAGCTTTACAATTTTTCTTATAAAAATATATATATTTAACCCTTTGGCAATCTCTTAATGCCCTTTTATTAAATCCCTTAACTCCTTTTATTAAGTCCAGGGTAATTAAAATGATTATAAACCTCTCTTGAGAGATTATACCCTTTAATCACAGTGCATATTTGCAGAGATGTAGGAAACATTCGAGGTATATCAAATAGAAAAATACTTTGGGCGAAGTTGTTTAATAAAAATTTTTAAAACTAAGATCTTGATTAAGGAGGTTTAGGGCATAAAAAAATATCTACATGGCGTCACAAAAAAACACTGAAGGACTTCAAATACTTTTCCACATATACAATGGCACAGTTGTAATCAGGTTTCTCTATTTCAGTTCCAGCTCCTCTGCTAGCATAATCTGTCCTAATGTCATTGACTCCCAAGGTGCTTCATTACTTTATACCAGCTCACTTTTCTGGGCAACAAGAACAAACACACAAATAAGGCCCTTTCCAGGGTCATTATTCTCCAACCAATGAAAGAAAAATCAAAGACTTTTCTTCTGGGATAGGCTTGGGTTCCCTTGATGGGACTCCCAAACAGCGGTACTCATCCTACTAGCTACATAACAGGCTGGTCAGCTAAACATGTCCTCTTGAAAATGAGTATAGTTTGATGATGTTGCAGTATGGTAGTGCACAAGCAAGTTTAGGAGCCCTTATCATAATGTAAAATATAAATATGGAATGAATAAGCCAACATTAGATTTTGTTATTAATTAGGACAATATTTTTATTCTTTTACTACTTGCTCCCAGATATAAACTTCATAGTCTCATGCATGGGACAGTAAAATAGGAATAAGAGATATGAAATTAGTTCTTAACTTGAGTCTCCAATCTTTTGTCTAATTATCAGTAAATTGTTTCATCTTTGCGTCACATCTATTTTCTCATGTCCGGTAACATAACATCTGAATTTCAGTTGTTGCTTCTAGGATCAGACTTCCAAAAATTTAAATCCAAGTCTTCATGACATAAGACATAACACACATATTATAGGCAGAAATCATTCTTATTAAGTTGTAGATTGACAAGCGTCAGTACCAAAAATATATTTTACTCTGAGGTTTGCTACTAGACTAATTCCCAAAACTTTGACATTTAAAAAAGTTGAGATTGTCATCCTTTCCCTCTTTCCCTCTCAAGATTCAGTTGAACCTATCCAC